>JAMKCH010020624.1:0-22794 GCA_023653785.1 Ophioderma brevispina | reverse complement strand
GATTTAGTGATAACCCTACCAGAAAAACATAATTTTCTGGAGTTAAATTTATTGGAACCTTATGTAATGGAACCTTCAGGTTATTCAAAAAGAAGTTTACCTCTTTTTGTCGTGGGTTTAGTAACAATCTTAAAGGAAGTCACTGTAAATATATACATCTGCAAAGAGCACTTCCTGAAGTGAAAACAATGATTTGCAACATCAAATCCAGGCTATACTCAATTTGAATAAAATCACCCATTTTCCTGACTCTACCATTTAATGGTTAAAACCTTGCAATCAGTTTTCTATGTCATGCCAAATCAATAAAGCATGAACCCTTGGTTCATTGTCAAAATGAAAGATTGACTTTTATACTCAAGAACATAAATCAAACGATAATTAAGTTCTTCTTCCTATTCTGAAGCCGACAATTATTATTATTTTTCATGGCAACATTCTTTCTGCAATTGTGTTGTTAAATCCTTGGCCAAACATGCAATAATGTGTTTGTTCTTAAGAGTCCTACCACGGAACAGTGGCTATAGAAACTCGGGATATTCAAAATTTGAGATCATTTAAAATTGTCCGGCATTTTAAAATTTTACTCTTGATTGATGGATTTTGAGAAACCCATGGAGGCATTCTTAGGCATTCACGTATATTGATTTGGTGAATAGAAACTGAATGCAAGTTACCAAACTGTGTGCATCCGGAAGAGGATAGTTGTAATCAAATTAGTAATAACTCGGGTTAGGCACGAGCAAATTAATTAACATTTTGAAACTGCTTTTTCTAATGATATATTGGTATTACCAGGAATTCCTTACAGATTTTTTACTAAACAACAATACAAATTCCATCATTCTTTTGAATCAGCCTGTATTGGAAAATTATCGCCGATTTCGACCGGTTGGAACCGGTTATATAATGTAAAACAAACACAGAGTTCACATGAATGATTGGACTTTCGAATCCGTACCTTATCAAATCAGCCCCCCCCCCATAAAGTAACTCCCCACCCTTGAAGGGTATCAAAAGTTCAAACGATACTCGATTATAAATTATGGGATAGAATTGGAAGCGGTGTTTATTTACGCTAATTTTGTGGTGACAACTGAGTATGTTCAAGTTAGGCAATAGTCAGGTGGAAGTTTGCGCACACAGCCTGAAAGGTGGAAATGGAGTACAAACCTTTTCTATCGATCTATTTTGTAGTTTCTTATACGTAACCATAATTTTATTTTGAAGGGTGTGCAAATTTTTGCCCATGGCATTTTTGAAAATCCAATATGGCTGCTTCCATTTCCAAAAATCAGTAAAAATCCTTAAATATTTCTGACAGAGACATTTTTTGGCGGTTTTCCGGTGTGTGTTAGTGTCAGTGAAGTGTTATAATGGATTTGATTATCTCATTGCCACAAAAATCCAAATGGCTGGCTCACAAGTCCAATATGCGCTCTGATCAACAATGCCTATTTCTCCATTATACCTATTATGATATGCAGGAATTCTGCTGAACTACATAAAATATGTTCTGGCAGGCAGTGGCGTATCGGGCCCTACCCGCTTCTTGATGGGGCAAATTTCCGGTCGTTTGAGAATTTTTCCCTCTTGAGAAATGTTCCACCTCTCAGGGGGTGAAAAGGCCATTTTTCCCTGGGTCAGAGGGCTAAAAAACGGCTGATTTAGCATGAATTTTTTGCAATTTTTTTCCCGGCCAAAGTCCGTCAGGGGGGCAACCTGCCCCCCCTGCCCCCTCCCCCCCCGCCTGTTACGCCACTGTCTGCACGTGTGTCCAAAGCGGTTACAATTGCAACACAGTCTGCAAGAATTATTTTAACACCTCTATAATGCATTTCGAAGCATCCAGGCACGTCCAAGTGTTCTTCATATTTTGCAGGGTAAAGCTTTATCTAGTTCTATATGAATATTTTATGCTTTACACTTATGAGATATATTATTTGGTTACTAGAAACCCTTATTTTGGCAGTCTCTGTAATCGACATTTTTTTATATTCAGATGGTCAGCCAATGATAGCCACCTATAAAGATATTTAAAACCTATATTAGATGTAGTTTACAAATCAACTAACATTATTATATGTGTCATGAAAGCATGGGATATGTATGTGACATCCTTATCTGGCATTTTTGTTTCGTTAAATGTAAAATTTCAGCTCGTTTTTACCTTCTTGAAAACCTATAAATCACGATACATCTGTATTGTATTTAGTTATACCTCCAAAAGGATATTAAGTTAAATTATGAAGATCTATGTCTTTGAACATTACAACTAGCGTCTGAGTAATGTTGTTTTGACAACATGCAACAATTCAAAATGGCGGCCTATTATATTATGAATATATGACCAATTTGTAGGTTTTAAGATCTTACAAGGCAGTCATATTAGCTGCCATCTTGATGCGTTAAGCATGTTAACAAAAGTGGGAATGCTAGATACGAGTTCCTACTGGATATAGAGCCCAGAATTATGCCTCTATCACAAAAGACTTGAATGATTATGGTCAATTGGCATGATTTCGGGGCAATGATATGGGATTTCGGTCGGGGGTGGCCAATTATTTGATTGTAATGTTGTGATCAATCACATCAAGACCCTGTCCAGTAGATTCCTCTTGTTTACAACCTGGATATAGAACATAACATTAATGGCCATTTGAAATGAAATTTGAGAGTGGAGAGCCATATTAATTTCTAGAAAATCCACACAACACGAATTTTGCACACCCCCACAATTATCAATGACTTGCATGAATGGTCTTTTTTGGAGAATAGCAAGTGATAGACGTGTGCTAAAAAAGATTAGGAGAATAAATTCTGATATTTTTCAAAAAGAACCATGATATAATTGGTGATATTTTGATACTGCAATGTGTTTTTGCCAGTTTGATAGAGAACAGAGTCTATCTGATATTCTGATGATTTTGATAGATAATAGAGTCTATCTGGATAGCTTGATAGTCACGGTTGCGTGAATTATATTAGATATATAGCTGCTATATCTGATTTTTGATAGATTATAGAGTCTATCTGAGATTTTGATATTTTGATAGATTGATAGTCCATCGGTTGAAGTGAAGATGTTTGAGATGATATAGCTGCTATAGCTGATATTTTGATAGATGATAGAGTCTCTCTGCTATATCTGATATTTTGATTAGAGATAGAGTCCTATCTGCTATATCTGATGATTTTTGATAGATATAGAGTCTATCTGATAGTTTGATAGTCACGGTTGAAGTGAATGATTTTTGAGATGATATTTCTGCTATATCTGATATTTTGATAATGATCAGAGTCCTATCTGATTATCTTGATATTTTTGATAATATAGAGTCTTCTGAATATCGGAATCTGAATTTTTGATAGATTGATAGTCAACGGTTGAAGTGAATGGTGTTTGAGATGATATAGCTGCCATAGCGGAGATTTTGATGATGAAAGAGTCTATCTGCTATATCTATATGTGGAATTGAATAGAGTCATCTGATAATTTGATAGTCACGGTTGAAAGGAATGATGTTTGAGATGAATTAGCTGCTATTTGCTATTTATATATTGCCTATGATAGCATGAAAGAGTCTATCGATTATCGATATTTTGTAGATTGATAAGTTCGATGCTGATAGTTTGATAGTCACAGTTGAAGAGAGGATTTTGAGATGATATAGCTGCTATAGCTGATATTTTTGATAGATGATAGATCTCTCCTGCTTTCGATATCTGATTTTTGATATATGATAGAGTCTATCTGCTATATCTGATATTTTGATAGATTATAGATCCTATCGGATATATTTGATAGTCACGTTGAAGTGAATGATTTGTGAGATGATTAGCTGCTAATCTGATATTTTGGATAGATGATAGAGTCTACTGATATATATCTGATATTTTGATAGATTATAGAGTCCCGAAGAGTCTACCTGATATATCTGAACTTTGGGTCATATGATCGAGTCGATCGGATAGTTTGATAGTCACAGTTAAGATAATATTTGAGATGATTACGCTATAGCTGATATTTTGATAGATGATAGAGTCTATCTGCTATATCTATATTTTTGATAGCTTGATCGTCAACGGTTGAAGTAATGATGTTTTGAGATGATATAGCTGCTATATCTTATATTTTGATTAGACGATAGATCCATCTCTGCTATATCTAATTTTGATATATGATCGAGTTCTCTCTGATAGTTTGATAGTCCGTGAATAAAATGATTTTTGAGATGATATAGCTGCGATCCTTGCTATTTTATAATGATATCAGTCTATCTGATATACTGAATAATTTTTTTGATAGATATGAGTCTATCTGATGGTTTTGATAGTATCGGTTGAAGAGAAAATTTGAGATGAATATCGCTGCTATAATCTGATAGTTTGAAGATGGATAGAGTCCTATTCTATCTGCTATATCTGATCTGATATTTGGATAGATGATAGATCATCTGATAGTTTGATAGTCACAGTTGAAGAGAATTTTTGAGATGATATAGCTTGTATATCCTGCTATTTTGATAAGAGGATAGTTTTAAAATCCTGGGGGGGTTCTTTAAATGCATATCACTCTTTATTTGATTTGGTTTAAAATGACAACCCATCACTGCCCATAGTAAACTTTGATTAAAACGAGGCAGAACCCTATCTTGTTTACTATTTGGAGGGATCAATCTTAATTGTGTGTTTTGTGTGTGTTAGATTTGTGCGCGCCAAATGCTCGCGTGTGTGTAACGTTAATTTACCCTTATTTTTTAACTGTCCTTTTTTTTCAAAAACATAATCGTCTGAAAAGGAAAAACAAAATGAAGACATACATGCACCACTGAGAAAAAGAGCATGTTTGTTCAGTATCTTTTTATACAGTATTGGATTTGAAGACCTTTTAAAAGTTTTTCCTTTATATCAATATAAGTTTTTTTTTTCTTATTTTAGGATCTCTAATTTCTCAAATCTCTTCCCTGATCGTTCAACCCTGTATATATATTGCAAATTTTAGATAAAATACGTATAGGCTTTATAAAATAGAAAAAAACATTATTTGGATGTAATTTTGTAAATACAAAAAACCAAACATCTGTATAGTTTTATGTCCAATTTACTATTAAATACCGTAAATTGCAAGAAAAATACTCTAAATTACGGAAATCCTGCAGCATTCGCCAACCACATTCCATATAGACATCTTTTACGTAATCCAATGTTTAAATTCACTGAATTTCATCACATTTTATGTTTTTAAGCATTTTAATTTAATTGTTAATGGAATTTGTTTTCAGAATTAACGGCCAGTAAATATCTATAACATTTACAAATTTTTACCAGTGTACGGGACTGTTACGCTCCTGGTAATGCATCGAGGGAGGCAGATTAAATGAAACACTTGGTGAGGAAATCGTGTGCTATCAGCAAACTCAATGACCGAAATTTGTAAGAAACTATGAATTGTGCTTGTTTCGTCTCAAATTCTTTGAATAGAATAAAACCAATATACTAAATTGAGTGCAAATTCGGAAAATCGTACGCCGTTTTTTTTAACTATTACCATACCCTTACGGCATTTTAATTACCAATTGCTAAATTGAAAATGTGGATTGCGAACGTTCATCCGCACAAAAAAGTGAAAGTATTTTTGCAAATCATTAGGGGAGCACATTGTCGAATGCATGGGATAATCTGTAATAATCTTTAAATGAGTCCATCAACCCTATCTTTCTAGTGCATTGTTTTAACTACTAAGTTTTACTATTTGAGGAAGGGACACCCATCTCTAAAAAAAACGAAACCACACTCTATTGATTGTGATTTCCCTTTCCTGAAATAGTAACTTTGTAGTTTTAAAACGAGGCAACTTCATCGACCTCCAGAAATATTAAACTTTTATAGTGCCTAATTTAAACAGTTGAAGTTATTATTTGAGGGCGGCAACCCCTTTTGATTTTTTTACTCCCCCCCCCCCCCCCAAAATATCCCTTTACAGTTAAGCCTAGTCAGCCCTCCAACAAGAGCAACCATTTTTAGAAAAAAGCTTTTAATTCCCTCCTCCACTACCCTGAAATAGTAAATCTTGCATATAACCAATAAGGCATAGATGGTATAGATAATCCATGGATAAGCAAGTTTTTAATTCTCCTCCCTCAACTACTAGTTATACTAATAGTTACTAATGATGCGGTTTCCCCTCCTCATGTGTTAAAAATGAATCAACAATAATTATCAAAAATTGTGTAATTTTACTGCATTGAATATTATGTCCTGGAGGTTGTTCACCTATTGCAAAACATCACTGTGTATCTGTTAGTACTACTTGCTTTTAATTTCAAGTGGTCTTGTAAATTATAGGGACTTTGTTCACTGATATGTTTTAGGTTAGTGATACGACTCTCCACAAAGATTGCATAAGCATAACTGGCTTGCAGAAGGCATCAACAAAGAACCCTGGACAGTCTTGTAAATACAAATACTACCCTAGTTTAGAAACTATATCCTTGATCCGACGGATTTCTATCTACGGTTCTTCATCTAAAATTCAAAGCTCGTACACCTACGTTCACACCGCTGGAGAACAATCGTGAAATCTGGTCCCGGTGATACATACCGTATATGTGAGATATGTAAATGTTAATGTGTAAAATAACAGCTCATTTTTGTTTTAACAAACTAACTGTCAGCACTTAATGAAAATTAAGATGAAGAATACATTGCGCAAATATCAACCTCCATGCCACCATTTCCCGACTTTTTGGAAATGGTTTCTAATTGGGTTGACTTGAGGTGAAACATTTCCTTCTAGAAAACCTTTTTATTATTGATTCTCATTTAGTGCCCGATCTTTGACAGGTCATGTAAAAACTACTCAAAAAGCATGGAACTAATACCAAGGGCGAATCGATGAGCGTTCTCTTACATGTGTTCATTGTTGTCCGGAAGGATTTAGTGTAAATATTTCTTGTAATTTATGTTAGCAAATCTATAAACGCTGTAACGTTTTGTGTTAGGTTGCTAATCAAAGAGGTTTCTATATAATAGAGAGGGCAAAACGTTACGTAAATCTTTAGAAATTCATCGTCTCCCATGTTTTGCCGACCACAATAGAAAACATAGAGTACCCAACAATAGAAGCAATGGCTGCCTCCGCTTGTTCCACATACTGTGGGTGCCGCTTAACGCTTTGCATATACACTTAATCGGTAGTGATACATTGATGTAATGTGTGCAGAGGTGGCCGGTGTAAATAATAGTGCACCTGGATCATTGTGCTCATAACTCTTTTTTCTCATAATGCAATGCGTCCTTAGGTGAAAGATGTATTCATTGAAAGTCTGTTTAATTTAAATCAAGACGACTGAACTGTCCATTTCAGTCGTTTTTGTGCCACGGGTAGGACAAAATTACCAACCAATAGCACCCAACATCCAACACCTGATATTTTGCCGGATTGTTGTATCGACTTTGACCTTATGCTGTGTATACCACACCCAAACTAATAATTATATCGTTGCAATAATTCAAAATGTCAGCGCCCAGCACGGACGACTGGTTTTGGAACTGCTTCAACCCCCTTGTGCTATTGTGTGGCACATTTTCTTGAATGTATGTGTGAAGTGCAGCCTGAGTCCAAGAGTGTGTGTGTGATTTTGTGTTAATATTAAGAGTGGGTAGATGTGGCAGGCCTATAGACCGTATTCAATAGACGTCAGCCACCAGACATGGTTGGTGACAAGCATACATTCCAGACTACAATACTTAAGCGGCAATCGATCCAATGTTTAGCGATTGCACGGATCATTGACAGTGAATGTATTGTAGTACTGGAATGCGTCATCTTGTCCACTCAACAGGCTGGCTATGAATACGGTCTATTAGACGTCTTAATTGGCGTGTTAGAAGAGTGTAAGAAGTTTTTCTAATGCAATCGTGGGATTTTCCAGTATAGAGGCATCAGCCAAGAGGTTTTGGTTATACAAAAAAATACCAGTATCCTGAGCACGGGAAAAATCAGAGAAAAGGTAACTTTTGCAAATATTAAAGTCTGCCGGGGACCCGTTATTGCGTGTGCCCCAGGAGAGGGGTAGAGTTACTATGGTGGTCAAATGTTGAACTGCTCTAAATCTATGGTAATATAGCTCAAATTGGTGTTGGCATTATTTTGGGAACGAATTGGCTAAAGTCATTTGTTTATTCAAGAAAGGTTACCCGTTGCAATACCCAGATTGTTGTAAAAATATTTTTTTTTAAATGTTTAATGATACTGCAATCCAAATAATGAAATCTTTTTCACTTTTCGCGGGCATCTCCTTGGATGTTTAATGGAAGGGTACAAATCCCTGTTGGACTCTATGGGACGGGGACTTATACCCCTCCCTACCTTAATAGGCTAAAGGTCTTTGTTTATTCAAGAAGGTCACCCGTTGCAATCCAATTTTTTGTAAAAAATATTTTTTTTTTTAATGTTTAATGATACTGATCCAAATATGACATGCTTTGCACTTTCGGCATCTCCTTGTTTATAATGGGTCAAAATTCCTGTAGGACTTCAGGGGACGGGGACATTATACCCCTCGCTAGAAAGGGAACCAACCCTATGCAATAAAATTATATTTTGCATCATACTCATTAAATATTTTTTTAAATAGTTTTTACAAAGAAATCTTAATTACCATTGGTTGACACTTTCTGAATAACAATGACCTTTAGCCTATTTTCCCAAATAGCTTGGAAAGGGAAGCACCACACACAGGTGACACCAATTGACTTTTTTACTCCTGGTACCCTAAGGAATAATTTGAGCTATATTTCATTAGATTTTTATAGCAGTTCAACATTGACCCCTATAAACTTTAACCACCTCTCCTGGGGCTAACTCAACAAACGGTCTCCGCAACTTTCATATTTGCAATTATATTTTTCTCTAGAATTTTTCCGCGTATTCAGATAGTGGGATCTCGTTCGCTCTAAAACCAAAACTTTCTGGGCTGACGGTCTATTATGTCTTTGCATATTGCACCAATACATTTACTCTAATACATTTAAATCTATATTTTATGTTATGTGTATATTGTATGTGTTCTACTATGTAGACCACCATCAAGGTTTTGATGGGTGCCGCTGTTAACCAAAGCGAGTTCCTAATAAATAAATAAAAAAAAATACTCCATGAATAGAGTCTCTGCTTCACTTAGAGTAGGGGTAGTGACCATGCATACCCTGGCAGCAAGTGTCTCATTTTAGGATCTGTGGCATAGATGTTTCCTTTGAGATTGTTCCAGTAAATTCATTCAACATAGCCTTATCTCATTAAATCAGAATTTGGTTATAGGCCTATAGATTTATTTAAGTTATTTATAAATAAAATATATAGGTCTAAGCCAAATCTTAGTGTTAAAACGTTACAAATTATGGGGTCTTTAAAGAAGGCATCACTATCATTTGATTTGGTTTTAAATAAACAGATATTTTAATTTTCCTCCCTCAACTACTGTGTGATTTGGTTCCCTCCACGAAATAACAAACTTTGTAATGAAAACGAGACATTTTTTTCTCAAAATTGTTTGAAATCAGTTTTTTTTTTTACACCATGTGGTGACGTAATACACGTTTGTCAGTAAAGTCATGTAGTATGGATAAGGTTTAGGACGTGTAATCTTAAGGCCCTGGTTCGAGTCTATTTAGGTCCATGTATTGATTTTACTCATATATGATCAAAATACTTGTGACATTAGAAGGTATATGAACTGGTTAAATTTGTATTTTCTTCCTTTGCCTTTTTCTCGAAATTGTTTGCCTTGAAATAAACTTTTTTTACAACCACGTGGTGACTTAATAGCTAGTGTTGTAAGATTTTTGCTGTCTGTAACAAGTATAGGTATCCTAACTACCCTGCAAATGATACGACAAACAACCTAAAAGAGACAAAATCGGATGTTTTAGTCATAGTGTCCGTTCAGACAACTACTACTACACGTAATGGAATGGAGATTCGTATCTGAAACTTTGTTTTTCGGTCACTTACTTAATTTGGAAAAATAACAGGAGAATTCTACAGGGCTTATTCCTCACTTTTACGCCTATTCCGGCAAAGTTCAAATAGTTTGACATCTTTCGGATAAAATCACTGCTCGTGTCTTACATGTTTACGAAAGAAAAACGGAGTACTCAAGTAATATATCACCATCACCCCTATCTTGCCTGTGGCCTCGTTTTAACTACCGGTGTTACTATTCAGCGAAGTCACACCAACGATTTGGTTTCCCTTCCTGACGTAACTTTGCAGTTAAAACGAGGCACCCCTCAACCCAAGATTTTGATACCCCTCCTGAAATAGTAAACTTTTGCATCAACACACGGTTTAACTATAAACTTTACAATTGTGTGTGTTGTGGTGGTGGGGGGGGGTCTTTCAAACGAGGCATCACTCTCTATTTGATTCGGTTAATAATTCTCTCCCCGGAAAGAGTCAACTTGCATTTATAGAACGAGGCATTCCTCCCTGAGATACTCTTTTTGATATGGGTTGATAGCGCACCACTAATTTGATTTACTTCACCCCGTCCCACAAACGATTTAACTGCTGATTACTATTTGAGGGAGGCACACTGTTTAATTTCCCCCCCCATCCCTGAAATATAAAACTTTGCAGTTAAAACAGGCACATCCCTCCCATAAACGTTTTAACTGCGGTTAACTATTTCCCCGTTATTGGAAATTACAACTATTTTTTTGCAGCGGAGTTGGATTTTAAATACACCCTCCCTGAAATAGTAACTTTGCCATTTAAAAAAACGAGCACTCCTCCCTGAAATACTCTGATATGTTGATAGCGCACCCTCATTTGAATTACTTTCAAACCATCCCACAAACTTTTCAAAAACTGCGGTTTTACTATTGAGGGAGGCAACACTGGTTTTGATTTAATTACCCCCCCCCCAAAAAAAACCTTTGCAGTTACCAAACGAGGTACAAAAAAACCTCCTAAACTGGTAAATTTCGCCTAATCTTTGTAATGGCGATCGTTTTTAATCACGAGTTTTACTATTTGAGTGATTTACTTTCCATCCGTCCCACAAAATGACCGTTATTGGAAGACACTTTTTGCAGAGGTTTATACCGAAACCCGACGTTTTGACGTCAAAATTTTATTCTATAATTATCGCTATAATTACTAAGATATAGACTAGTAAACTTTGCCATTAAAAATGAAGCACGCCTTTTGGAGGGAGTACTTTTAAACGAGGAATCACTTCTTCTTGATTCGGTTGATAGCACCCCCTCATTTGATTTACGTTACCCCTCCCTGAAATGCATTAAAACACACACCCCTCTAAATAGTAACATCACCCTCTTGTTATGCTCGATTTAAACACGAGGTTTGCTATGTGAATCTGCGAACCCCCTCATTGGATTTAACTTTCCATCCCGTCCCACATACGTTTTAACTGCGGTTTACTATTTGAGGGAGGCCACACTGTTTGATTTGATTTCAACCCTCCCTGAAATCGTAAACTTTGTAGTTCAAATGAGCACTTTCCTCCTCTCCGAGTGCTAGTCTTTTTTCAAAGACTTAACGGTAGGAGGGGCGCTGTTACGCACACAACGAATGGCTAGGCCTGTCAATCCAACATGAATTCAAACCAGAAACAACAGAAACCGCTTAATGAATTGTAGGGGTTCTTTAGTGGTTCACTTAAATGTTTTACGAAAGAAAAACGGAGTACTCAAGTAATACATCACCCCTATCTTTGTCGTGCCTCGTTTTAACTACAAGGTTTAATATAATTCAGCGAAGGCATACCAACTGGATTTGGTTTCCCTTTTAGTTCAATATTGTGTGATTTGACCCCGACACAAATTGCAACAGAAACAATTTGGTGTTACTATACTCTGAAATCGTCCAAAAATAATATTTTAAAAGTCACCAAAGCAACCTGTGAACGTAGAAATAAGGGGGCAACGTTTGTACAGGGTAAAAAATTACAATTAGTTCGAATTGATTTAAATGATTACCAATTAATTTGGCTACTCCTCCGGTTTAAAAAAAGGTATAGGTTTGCCCTATCTACCTGTTATAGTTTTAGTAACAATAGGCAATAACAGTTCAAGGTCATCCTGGGGTAAAATTCAGGATATGGGTCCGATTTTGATCGGACGGGTTGTAAACTGTTAAATTGGCCCACTAATAAGTAAATGTAATATTTCTTTGTTTGAACTTCTATTAAAGAAGTACAGAGCTATGACTAGTGACCCTCCCATAGACCATGTAGCCCCAGTCACATTTTTGCGTTCCAATTATGCAACGAATATGATAGATGGTGTACCAGTATATTTTCGGTTTCTTACCGTTAGACGAACAATTGGACACCATTTTATAACGAACGGATATATCTGAAATTAACCTCCCATTGTGACCTTGAACCTCTTTTGACTCTACTTGGAACAACAACCTGCAGATATGGCAACTATACCTTTTTTTTTAATCTGGCATGTACGAACATGTTGGCATACTTTTCGACGCGCATTGATACGTTCATATTTTGACCCCCTGTATAAACCTTACCCCCTAAAAATATATATTGCACTCGCTTTGGAGTTAGTTAGACTTTTCGATATGTTGTTTTTAAAGGTATTCTCATCAATTCTGTTGGAATTGATTCTGTTGCAATTAGTGTTGGGTTAAGGCCTAGGCAGCATTCATTCTATTTGGACTGGCTATTCATGAATAGTAAACTTTTCAGTTAAAACGAGACACCATCCCCTCACCGCAAGATTTGATACCCCTCCTGATAAGAACTTTGCATCTACGTCTAACAACCGGTTTAACTATAAACTTTACAATTTGTGTGTGTGTTTTTTAAGTTTTTGAGTTTTATTGATTTTTTAGTTTTTTTGTTTTTTTGTAAAATTTGCAGTTAAACGAGGCACCTTCTCCTAATTGAAATACCTTTTGATATGGCTTGACGAGGCACCCCTCATTTGATTGACTTTCAACCCCGTCCCACAAAGTTTTAACCTGCGGTTTACTATTTGAGGAGGCAACACTGGGTGGAGAATTCTCCACCATCACCCCGTGTGATTTGGCACCCCTCCCACAACTATATAAACATCACCCCTGATGTTTGCAGTTACAAGTCTCCACCCTCAACTACTGTTTGATTTGGCGGCTCCCACAATTAATAAACTCACCCATGGGATATTTTGCAGTTAAAATTGATAGACTATCATTCCACGATCATTTGTAAGATAGACTATCAGTCTATCATCTATCATATCACCCTTTTTTATCTTTTGTGACAACTATCAAACTATCTGATACCCTATCAAACTATCTTGATAGACTATCCAATTTGATAGACATCCATCCACTAGTCAGGTGTGATGACTAGACTATAGTCCTATCCATCTATCAGATTCTCACCCTTTTTTATACTCGTGACACTCTCAAACACTGATACCTATCAAACTATCTGATAGCTTATCTTTTGTAAGGTAGACTACCAGTCTATCAATCTATCAGATATTCACCCTTGTTTACTCTGTACACTATCAAACTATCTGATACACTATCCAACTATCTGATACACTATAAAATTTGATAGCTATCATCCACTCAGTTTGAATGATATCGACTGATAGTCTATCATTCCCAACTGAATGTATGATAGCCTATCATTTGATAGCTATCATAGTTTGAATAGTGTATCAGATAATTTGATAGTGTCACAGATATAAACACGGGTGATATATCTGATAGATTGATAGACCTGGTAGTCTACCCTTACAATGATAGTCTATCAATAGTTTGATAGTGGTATCAGATGTTTGAGATATGTTGCCACAGATATAAACAAGGTGATATTCTGATAGATGATAGACTGATCGTCGTCATTCACCACTGATAGTGGATGATGTCTATCAAATTTGATAGTCTATCAATCAGATTTGATATGTATCAGAGAGTTTGATAGTGTCACAAGTATAAACAAGGGGATATATCTGATCGATTGATAGACTGATAGTCTATCATGCACAACTGATAGTGGATGATAGTCCTATCAATTTTTTAACTGCAAACATCCATGGGTGGATGTTTAGTTTTTGGTGGAGGCGCCAAATCAACAGTAGTTAGGGGGAATTTTTAACTGGCAAACATCCGGGTATGTTTATTATTTGTGGGAGGGGTGCCAAATCACACGATTGAGGTGGGAATCCTCCCACAGTGTTGCCTCCCTCAAATATAAACCGCAGTTTAAAACTTTTGTGGGACGGTTGAAAGTAAATCAACTGAGGGGTGCACGGTCAAACCAATCAAAAAGATATTTCAGGTAGGAGGTGCCTCGTTTTAAACGCAAATTTACTATTTCCGTGGGAGAATAATTAACCGAATCAAATAGAGATTGATGCCTCACACCCACAATTTTAATTTATAGTTAAACCGTGGTAGCCGTTCGACGCAAGTTTTCTTTTCATGATGGGTATCAATCTGGCGGTGAGGGTGCGCTCGTTTTTAACTCAAGTTTACTAGTCAGGAAATAGGCCCGCAAATAGAATGATTGCTGCCTTTAACCCACACTAATTGCAACAATCAATTCCACCAGAATTGTATTGAGAATCCCTTAAAACAACATTCAAAGTCTACTACATCAAGGAGTCAATATATATTTTAAGGGGGTAAGTTTATACAAGGGGGTCAAAAGATAAAAAAAAAAAAAAAAAAAAAGAAAAGTCATAACAACGCGTCGAAAAGTATGCCAACATGTTTCGTGACATCCCAGATTAAAAAGGTTATAGTTTGCTATATCCAGGTTGGTTGTTCCATAGTTTATGAGTCAAAATAGTTCAAGGTCACAATGGGTAAATTTTCAGATATATCCGGTCGTTATAAGAATGGTGTCCAATTGTTCGTCTATGGTACAGACCGAAAATATACTGGTTACACATCTATAATAATTCGTGGCATCATGGAACGCAAAATGTGACTGGGGCTACATTGTCTAAGGGAGGTCACTAGCCATAGCCTGTAATTCTTCTATAGAAAGTTCAACAAAGCATCTATTTACATTTACTTATTTAGTGGGACAAAATTTTAACAGTTTACAACCAGTCCGATCAAAATCTGGACCATTCTAGATTTTACCCCAGGATGACCTTGAACTGTTTATGAGCTATTGTCCTAAACTATAACCGTAATAGGCAAACTAGCGTTTTTTAAACCTTAGGAGTAGCCAAATGATTGTACTCATTTAAATCAATTCGAACAATTGTAATTTTTACCCCGGTCACCTAACGCTGTCCCCCTTATTTCTACAGTTCCACTAGGTTGCTTTTTATACACTTTATTATTTGGACTATTTCAGGTATATAGACCAAAAGGTTTCTGTTGCAATTTGTGTGGGGTCAAAATTCACACAATTATTTGAACTAAAAGGGAAACGAAATCGTTTTGGTATTGCTCGCTGAAATAGTTTACCTTGTAGTTACAACGAGGCACCACGGAAAGCTCGGGGTGATGTATTACCTGAGACTCCGTTTTTCTTTCGTAACAAAAAATTTTAAGTGACCCTAAAGACCCCCTACATTCTTAAGCGGTTTCTTTGTTTCTGGTTTTGATTCCTGTTGGAATTGACCATGCCTACCTGTCGTTTGATGTGCGTAACGCGCCTCCACCTTAAGTCTTGAAAGACTAGCCCTCGGAGGAAGGCCTCGTTTTTAACTACAAAGTTACTATTTCAGGGAGGGTGAAATCAAATCAAACAGTGTTGCCTCCCTCAAATAGTAAACCGCAGTTCAAACGTATGTGGGACGGGATGGAAAATAATCCACTGAGGTTCGCATGACTCAAACTAGCAAACCCCGTGTTTAATCGAGCATAACAAAGATGGTGATGTTTACTATTTTAGGAGGGGTGTGCGTCGTTTTAACTGCATTTCAAGGGTAAAGTATATCAAATGAGGGGGGTGCTATCAAACCGATCAAGAAGATAGTGATGCCTCGTTAAAAATACTCCCTCCAAAGGGGTGCTTCGTTTTACTGCAAGTTTTAAACGATCTTATCTTAGTACTATAGCGATAATTATAGAATAAAATTTTGACTTCAAATCCGCGGGTTTAGTGTATAACTCAGCTGCAAAATAGTGTATTCCAATAACGGTCATTTTGTGGGACGGGATGGAAAGTAAATCACTCCAATAGTAAACTCCGTGATTAAAACGAGGCATTACCAAGATAGGCGCAAATTTACATTTTTATGAGGGTGTACCTCGTTGTAACTGCAAAGTTTACTATTTTAGGGGGGGGGGTAATTAAATCAACATGTTTGCCTCCCTCAACTAGTAAACCGCATGTTTAAAACGTTTGTGGGACTGGTTTGAAAGTAATTCAAATGAGTGGTCGCTCATCATACATATCGAAGTAATTTCAGGGAGGAAGTGCCTCGTTTTAACTGCAAGTTTACTATTTCAGAGGGTGTTTTAAATCAACCTCGCTGCAAAATATGTAATTTCCAATAACGTGGGAAATAGTACGCATTAAAATCTATTTCTAGGAGGGTGTGCCTCGTGTTAACTGCAAGTTTACTATTTCAGGAGGGGGAAATTCAACAGTGTGCCTCCCTCAAAATTAAACCGCAGTTAAACCGTTTTGTGGGACGGGGTTGGAAATACATCAAATAGTGGTGCTCTATCAACCATTAAAAAAGAGTCTTTCAGGAGGAGTGCATCGTTTAAACTGAAGTTTTACTATGTCATGGGGAGAATCATTAACCTAATCAATAGAGAGTGATGCCTCTTTGAAAGACCCCCCGCCCACACACACACACAATTGTAAAGTGTATAGTTAAACCGTGTGTTCGGACTGCAAAGTTTAATATTTCAGAGGGGTATCAAATCTTGCGGTGAGGGTGCCTCGTTTAACTGCAAAGTTTACTATTTGCAGGAAAGGGAAACCAATCAGTTGGCTGTTGCCTTCGCTAAATAGTTAAACAGTGTAGTTAAAACGAGGCACGGCAAAGCATAGGTTGAGTAAATTACTTTGAGTTATCCGTTTTTCTTCGAAAACATTTAAAAAACTATCAGTGATTTATCCGAGAAAAGAGTCAAAATATCTTTTGAAATTTGCAGGAATAGCGTCAAAGTTGAGGAATAAGCCTGTAGAATTCTCATATGTTACCTTTTCAAAATGAAGAATTGACGAAAACACAGTTTTCAAAGATACGAAATCTCCATTCCATTACGTGGAGTAGCTTGAAAGTGTCTGCACGGACACTAAGACTAACTTAAAAACATCCGATTTGTCTTGTTAGGGTGTTTTTGGTTCGTCATTGCAGGGTATGTTAGGATACCTATTACTTGTTACAGACAGGCAAAAATCATACCAAAGTAGTATTAAGTCACCAAGTGTTGTAAAAAAGTTTTTTCAGGCAAACAATTTCGAGGAAAAAAAGGCCAACGGAGAAATACAAATTTAAACCAGTTTATACATTCTAATGTCACAATGACTTTTTATCATTTCAGATGAGTAAAATCAATACATGTACTTAAAATAGATTCGAACCAGGGCATTAAGATAACAAGTTCTAAACTTTCCACTACCACTACATGAATTTAGACAAACGTTGTAGACGTAACCACATGGTTTAAAAAAAAAAAACTGATTTCAAAAAATTTTGAGAAAAAAAAATGTCTCGTTTTCATTACAAAGTGGGTTATTTGAGGGGGGGAACAATCACACCAGTAGTGTTGGGGAGGAGAATTAGGAGAAGGGAAGGAGAATTCAACTATCTGTTTATTAAACCAAATCAAAAGCTAGTGAATGCCCTTCTTTAAAGACCCCCATATTTGTAACATTTAACACTAAGATTTGGCTTAGACCTATTATATTTTTATAAATAAATAAATAAAATATATAGGCCTCTAACCAAATCTTATTAACGTGTTAAAATTGTTGAAGAATATACATTGTAACAATCTCAAAGAAGAAGAAACATTCTATGCCACTTATCTAAATTGGCACATTGCTGACCAGGGTTATGCATGGTCACTACCCCTACTCTGAGTGAAAACAGAGATCTATTCATGAGTATTTTTTGTTATTTTTTTATTTTAGTTATTAGACTCGCTTTTGTAACCAGCGGCACCCATCAAACCTTGATGGTGCGTCTACATTAGAAAACATAAACAATATAAAAAATAACATTAAAAATAGAGATTTAAAAGTATTAAGGTACCTGTATTGGTGCAATATGCAAAGACATACTAGACCGTCAGCCCCAGAAGTTTTGGTTTTAGACGAACGAGATACCAATATATGAATACGGGAAATTCAGAGAAAAATATAACTTTGCAAATATGAAAGTCTGCCGGAGACCCCGTTGTTTGCAGTGTGCCCCAGGAGAGGGGTGGTTTAAAGTTACTATGGGGGTCAAATGTTTGAATGCTAAAATCTAATGAAATATAGCTCAAATTATCCTTAGGTTACCAGGAGTAAAAAAGTCAATTGGGTCACATGTGTGGTGCTTCCTTTCCAGAGATTTGGGAGGAAATAGGCTAAAAGGTCATTTGTTATTCAAGAAGGTCAACAATTGTTAATACCAAGATTATTTGTAAAACTATTTAAAAAAATATTTAATGATACTGATTCAAAATATAATTTTTATTTTTGCATAGGGTTGGTTCCCTTTTAATAGGGGGGGTATATATAATGTCCCCGTCTCATAGAGTCCTACAGGGAATTTCTGTACCCCATTATAACAACAAAGGAGATGCCGAAAGTGCAAAAGGCAATTTATATTGGATTTCAGTCATCCACTTAAACATTAAAAAAAATATTTGACAAACAAATCTGGGTAATGCAACGGGTGACCTTCTTGAATAAACAAATGACCTTTAGCCTATTAAAGGTAGGGGGAGGGGTATAATGTCACCATCCCCATAGAGTCATAAAGGGAATTGTGTACCCCTTCCATATAACAACAAGGAGATGCCCGAAAAGTGCAAAAGATTTCATATTTGGGATCAGCTCAAACATTAAAAAAAAAATATTTTTACAACAAATCTGGGTATTGAAGGGGTGACCGTTCTTGAAATTTAAAAAAAAAAAAAACAAATGACTTTAGCCTAATGTCCCAAATCAATGCACCAACCATGAGCTATATTAATTTAGATTTTTTAGAGCAGTTCAACATTTGACCCCCATAGCAACTTACCCCTCTCCTGGGGCTACACGCAACAACGGGTACCCGGCAGACTTTCATATTTGCAAAAGTTATATTTTCTCTGATTTTTCCCGTGCTCAGTACTGGTTATTTTTTTCGTCTAACCCCAAACAGCCTGGCTGATGCTCTATACTTGGAAAATCCACGATTGCATTAGAAAACTTCTACACTCTTTAACACCCATTAATCGTCTAATAGACCGTTCAATATCAGCCCTTTGGGACAAGATAAGACGGCATTCCAGTACTACAATACATTCACCTTTCCTGATCCTGTGCAATCGCTAACATGGATCGATTGACAGCTTAATGTATGGTAGTCCTGGAATTATTCATCTTGTCCACCACCATGTCTGGTGGCTGACTTCTATTGAATACGGTCTATAGGCTGCACACCTCTACCCACTCCATATTCACACATACATCACACCACACTCTGTCCCTCAGCTTGCACTCAAACATACATTCAAGCACATGTGCACACAATTAGCACTCAAGGGGTAAGCCCTTCACAACCAGCGTCCGTGCTGGGCGCTGCATTTTGAAATATTGCACGGATATTATTCGTTTGGTTCTTGTATACCCACATAATGTCCATTCGATACAACAATCCGCTAAACTATCAGTTGTTGGATGTGGTGTGCTATTGTTGGTTAAATTTTGGTCCTACCCGTGGCCACACAACGAGAAATTACACGTCGTCTCTTGATTTAAATAAAACCGCCTCAATGAATACCTCTTTCACCTAAGCGCGCATGCCTATGAGAAAAAAGATATCTGAGGCACATGATCCAGGTGCACTAGTTATTACACCTGGCCACCGCTACACAACATCATTGTATCACTACCGATTAGTGTAAGCAAAGCGGCACCCACAGTATGTGGAAGAAGTTGAGGCAGCCATTGCTTTCTATTGTGGTACTCTTATGTTTCTTTGTGGTGGCAAGAACATGCGAGACGGTGAATTTCTAAAAAATACGTAACGTTTTTGCCTCTCTATCTATATAGACCATCTTTGCTTAGCACACCTACACACTAACACAAAATGTTACAGCGTTTATAGATTTGCTAACATAAATTACAAGAAATATTTACACTAAATCCCTCTGCAACATGAACACATGTAAGAAAGCTCATAGATAGCCCCGGTACTTAGTTCCATCTCTTTTGTGTAGTTTTTTATCCTGACCTGTCCCAAAGATCGTGCCAATTAAATCAATAATAAAAAGGTTTTTCTAGCATAAGGAAATGTTTTCACCTCAAGTCACCCAATTCGAACCATGTCCACCAGTCGGGAAATGGTGAGCATGAAGTTGATCTGAGCAATCTGTATTCTTCACGCTTCTCTCATTAAGTGCTTGAACAGTAAAACAAAATGAGCTGTATTTTCAACATTAACTTTACATAATTTACATATACTCGGTATTGTTATCACGGACCAGGATTTCCACGTTGGTCCCAGAGGTAAAGTAGTTGACCGACTTTTGAATTTTAGTGAAGAACGTAATAAAAATCCGTCGGATCAAGGAGATAGTTTTCTAAACTAGGGTATATTTGTATTTACAATACATGTCCAGGGGTCTTTGTTAGCCTTCTCACGCCAGTTATGCTTATTCAATTTTGTGGATAGTCGTATAACCATCCCTAAATACATAGCAGTGAACACAGTCCCTATCATTTACAAGTACCACTTGAAATTAAAAGCAAGCATGCTTACTTAAAGATAAACCATGACCTTTTTTTTGCACATAGTGGACAACCTCCAGGACATAATATCAATCAGTATAAAACAACAATCTTCGACTAATTATGTTGATCTCATTTCATTTACACTACCTGAGGGAGGGAAAACCGCATCGCATAGTACTAGCTTTTATAATAGTCGTTGAGGGAGAGAATTAAAACTTTTGCTTTATATCCCTGGATGTATCTATACATCTATGCTTTAATATCTTGTATAATGCAAGATTTACTCTTCAGGTATTTGAGGAGGTAATTAAAAGCTTTTTTCTAAAATGTTACGATTTGTATGAGGGTGCTAGCTTAAAACGTAATATTTTGACTATTTGGGTGGGGGGGGGAGAAACAAAATCAAACAGAGTGTTTCATTCCCTCAAAATAACTTCAACGTTAAAATTAGGCACTATAAGTTTACTATTCGGGAGATCCGATAATTGCCTCGTTTTAACTACGAAGTTTACTATTTCAGGGAAAGGGAAATCAAATCAAATAGAGTGTTGTTTCGTTTTTTAGAGATGGTTTCCCGTCCCTCAAATAGTAAACTCTGTAGTTAAAACAATGCACTAGAACAGAACGGGTGATGACTCTTTTAAAGATATTACAGATTATCCCATGCCTTTCGACCATGTGCATAGGATTTGCAAATACTTTCAACTTTTGCGGATGAACGTTCGCAATCCCTGTCCATTTAGCAATGGTATAAATTCACTTAAGGTGTTGTTATAATCGTTAAAATAAACGGCGTCGGGAAAAATTTCCCTGAAGTTGCACTCAATTTAGTATATTGGTAATTACTTATTCAAAACTAAATTTTAGGCGACAAGCCCATCAGATTTTCCTGTATATTTCTGTTCATTTGAGTTTGCTTGATATGCAACCGATTCCTCCCCAATGTGGTTTTCATTTATCTGCCTCCCGCGATGGGCATCCTCGGGAGCGTACACAGTCCCAGTACAACTGTAAAATATTTTAAATGGTTATAGTATTTTACTGCATAATTCTGAAAACAAATTACCCATAACAGCTTAAAATTAAATGCTTAAAAACCATAAACTGTGAAATATCCAGTGAATTTAAAGGGATCCTGTAAAAGATCTATATGGAATTTGGTTGGCAGAATTGCTGCCAGGATTTCCTGTATTAAGTAGGTTTCCTTGCAAATTTTTACTAGTATTTAAAATCGTAAATTGGACATAAATTTAACAGTATTTTGTGTATTTACAAATTACAGTAAAATACTATAAATTTCTCAGCCTTTAACAGTATGTTTAACTCTAACTTTGCAATCGAATATTATAAGTGGTGAGATCAGTGATTGATAACATAGAGCTCCCTAAATAAGAAAAAAAAAACCTTATTTGATATAAAGAAACCTTAAAGTCTCAAATCCAATATCATGGTATAAAGATTTTACTGCAACAAACATCTCTTTTCTCATGTTTGTGCATGGATGTCTTCCTTTTCTCAGCGATTGTTTTTGAAAAAAAAGTGACAGTTAAAACTAAGGCGGAATTACGTTACACAACGCGAGCATTACGCGCACACACACTCAACACACACACACACCCAATAGAATTGCTTCCCTCAAATAGTAAACAGATTAGGGTTACCTCTTATTTAACTTCAAAGTTTTAACTATGGGCAGTGATGGGTTGTCTTTAACACACACACAAATACCGATTGATATCTCATTTTTAAAGCACACCCCCCCCTCCAATTATTATCAAACTATACTCTATCAAAATAGCAGATAATGCAGACATATCATCTCAAATATTCTCTTCACTGTGACCTATCCAACTATCAGATAGACTCTATCATCTATCACAATATCAGATCAGATATA
>JAMKCH010020623.1:0-21860 GCA_023653785.1 Ophioderma brevispina | reverse complement strand
GTGTTGAGCCAATATTTCGCTGTAGGAATTAGGTATACCAGGTACCATGTTCGGAATTAGACTGGTACCAGGCCGATCGTAGCGCTTGCAGTAGTTTTGAACCGATGGTTATAAACGTGCATAAGTGTTATAGGGCACCAGCGAATATCAACGAGGTCAAACTTACCAGAACACGAATAAGAGTCTATAACGAAGGATCACGAATGTTATTGCGTCATAAATAATACGTAATGAGATTTTGAAACAGTTTAATGAATTAAAATACATAGTATAAATCAATCTTAATTATTATTGTAGTAGGTCTATGTTGTTTTTTTTTTTTATTCGCTTTTATCACCAAGAAATAAATTATTTTCATACAATTATAAAAGAGGTCAAACTCATGAGCAATGTCATATTTAAGCCACGAAATGGAATAATAATACGTACCCGGACGAAGGTATCCCCCGTTTTCAATTAAATTTAGTTTTACTCTTTCTCACCCACCGGAATTCAACACACATTTTTTTTTGCAATTTCAATGAAATTTACTCATTATCAGCAGTGCAATACATAAACCCGACGCAATCGCAAGACCGATGGGAAGGGGTCACCTGAATCAGCGGTACAAACGTTCCAAAATGGCGGTCAACTGGCGCCGCCCGCGGTCAACATGGCAGCCTCCAGGGGAAAAAAAAATGGCCGAAGTTCGATCTTATAGTATAGATGCTCGTCGAAAACATGAACCGAAGCCAATCAGCGAGTCCGCCTCTACCTGCGCAATTACGAACATTAACCAAACACAATTAAGCACCCATGGACTGTAACACGACACGGCGGCAAGGTCAGTGCTATAGCGCCACCGTCAGACAGTGGCGTAAATATCTTGTTGACATTGGGGGGGGATGGGGGTTGATGAAAATTTATGAATGAAACCTGGGTTTGGCGATAAAGATTATTACAAGTACATTATGCGCGCGAAGGCGCTAAAACATTTTGGCATTTAGAAGCTAAAATCGTTAAATGTAATTGTAATTCGAACAAAAATAGCTCAAAATGCGTGCGAGCGCGCTGAAATTTACCATTTTTAAACTAGTATGGTAAAATATGAGGTGATTTTTGGTCAAAAAACACATACACGGCCATCAACATTGGGGGGGGGGGATTGATCGTATGGCCATCCCCCCTCATCAAATTATTGGGGGATATGATCCCCCCCCCCATCCCCCGGATTTACGCCTTATGGCCGTCAGATGTAGCCACACCCGCCGAATTCAATAGCCAATTAGCATGTCTCTTAAATCCACTTAAAAGGATAATCTCTGGGGATTATACTCGAGTTCTTACGTTCGGTCTTGCAGAGGGTCACCTTTGAATGCTTATGATATTGACTAACTTCTAAAGGGTTGCGAATCCGTAGGGGCTTTCAAAACAAAATTACACATGAGTCAGTGAAATAGTCCACTCAATCTATGAAAAGCACTAGGTACACTGCGACAAAATTGCTACAGAAGGTTTTCTTGCTGCAACTAGCGTAAAAGATCCCCAAAACACCATCAAAACGGTAGAAAAGGGAAGCTGGCAGAAATGCTAATTGCATTTATATTACGTGGGACGTTAACGCCCATATTTCGACAAAGGTATAGGCTCATACAATGCTTGTTTAGGGAGATTTTTCCATTTTTTAGTATTGAACATGTTTGCTGGCTATGCCTGCAAGGTGGTAGCACTTGCAATGGATTATATTAAAAGTGGAAAGTATGGTCTTATTCAGATGGACGCAATTTTCCCGCAAAATTAATTTTGGTTCCAGATGATTGTCAGACTGCAATCGGTATGGGGAGATATTTATTTACAAGTTATTATCAGGAGAGTATTTACTCAACCACATTGGGTCAATGTGCGGGGGAGGTGGGGGGCACTCACTATGCGAAGTGATGGGTATATGTGCATCGTCAGTGAAAATAGGGTCTTTTCCCGGTTCCTTTCATATAAAAGTACCCAAAAATAAGGGTCATTGGTACAAAGCTGAATAAAAAAATGGGGTCCATCCGTATAAAACTTTAAGAGGGGCCAATGATTGTTAAAAACTTGAAGTTAAAATAGAAGTGCCTCTTTTCCAGAGGTCCCAAATTGCCATGAAATTATAAAATTGCTGCCATTCAAATAATAAAATTGTTAAAAAATGTGCACGTAGGCTGAGAAATTTGAATTGGGTGTTCACATTCTTTAAAACGTGGATAATTTCATGCAAACTTGTGATAAAAGTGGATAGCATTAAAGAAGAAAATAGGGGTTATTGAGTCTGTGAAACATGTAAAAAGGGGGGTCATTGGTAATAGCCTGGGTAATAGGTAGGACAGTAGCACAAAAAGGCGGTCAAGCATTCCAGACGTCACCCAAAGTCCGCATCTCACAGACCTTGGATCTAGCTCTAGCACAGGGAGGTGAAATTTGTGCTGAACAAGATCTACTACAATAAGCATCATTGAGAATGCTGCAGATAAGGGGACCTACATCTAAATGCCAAGAAGACGGAGTACATGACATCAATGAGGAAGAGACTCATCAACCTATCTGCCCTACACACGTTACCCAAACTCAAAAAGATTAGTTCTCAAGTACCTCGGGTCCATGTTGGACAGCAAGAAAGTCAAGAGGTTAAAGGGGCCGTGTTCATGATTGCTCGTCCCATTACTTCGCAATATTTTACCGGAAGTGGTCAACATTTTGGTATTCAAAGAAAGTACTATTTTTCTCATTTACTCTGTGAAATCTTAGGGCTAAAGGCTATTTGGTTTGAAAGTATGAGAGAAAAGGTACTCCATTTTGGTCGACGATTTAATTTTAACACATATAGGGCTAAGAAAATCATGTTTTAGCTCTCACATGAAAAAAGGGTTGAAATATCAGCGCAGAACTATCAGTGGGGTTTAGGTGTGAGGACTATTCTATCAAGATGAAAACTTATTTACTTATATCTGGTCGCCCTCTTTTAATATATTAAATAATAACAAAAAAAAATTATAGGCACAATGGGTCAATAGTTTTTATGCAAATAGCAGTCTCTGCCATGTTCCTTTTTTTCTACCTTTTTGATATGGTGTTTGGGAGGGTTGTAAAACAAGTTACAGCAAGAAATTCTTCTGTAGCAATTTGTCTAGGTCATACCGTAGAATGAGTGGATAATAGTGCAGTAGCCATTATAATATTACATCACAGAGAAGCTGTCCATCACGGGTGGGGGGGGGGGGGGGGGGAGGGGGGGGGGTTGCACTGTTTTGGTTTGAAAAGTCATCCCGTCAGCCAAATCCTAGAAAAAAACAGTCTGAATACCCAGCAACACTAAACCAATATAGGTGATATAGTGCAACGCACTTTAGTCTGATGTTTCGGTCTCAATTGTGGGCAAAGGGTGTATTTCCTATTACTCAGAAAAAGGATGTAACATGAAAAGGTATATATGCAACGGAGTATCTAAACATCCTTGTTTTAAGTCCTGAACAGTATTAATCCTTTGCCATGTGAAGGTCACGAAAAAGTTTAGCCACACCATAACAAAAGACTGAATATTGTCTGGTAAGCTAATCTGAGATACATCCTTTGCAAAATTTGGGCGAGACATCATTAACCGGTGCAATGCGGAATTGTTGCCAAATCCGCCGCAACTCATGATAGATACCAATACGCGTTTTTGCTAGCTCAAATTTATATAGCCTTTTATTTTGTCTATAAGTAACGCTACACGAGAGCCGGGGCAATAAGATTCATGTTAATACTTATGTTAAAGATTTTTCCAATTTCGGGTCCTTGTGCCGATGTGACATGCATAAGTCATCCACCATTTTGAGTTGCGTATTTATGGCAGCTGATATTCGGAGTTTTTTTTTCTTGTTCTTCAGCCATGGAACTTGGTAAGTAATTGTTCAATCAACCTATATGGTTCACACATCACTAACTCACTTATGTACAAAAAGTCTGCGAGTTGTGGAAAAATTTGGGCAACTCTGAAACAGGTTCTTTCTCGTTTACAACTCGCACAACGGAAATACGCAATATCATCCAAGAGTACATGCTAAACCCAACCGAAGGACCCGTTTCAACATATAAAAACCAGAATTTTTAGTTACGAAATACGAATTCGCACACATCAAAAGTGAGTCGGGGGGGGATACGCTTGAGATGTGGCAAATCGATGTGAATTGATGAACGCGGAGTAAATTGCCTCAAGTTACTGTCCAAAAGCATTTAGGCCCCACATTGAGATCAATAAAGTCTATTCAGGCATATGGAAATTCAACCACTTTCTCTAGTATAACTAGTGCATATTCACACATTTTAAGCAGTTTTCACATGCCATGCAAGAAAATAGTTCACCCAAGATATTTAATCCTTACAGCAGCCCGATGGAATAGTTGTTGAGAGTGCCACAAAGACATGTACAGTATAGATATACTAAACATGCTAACGGGGTAGAAGAAGGGCATGTAGTAGAATTAAGAAAAAAATTTGCTAAGCGTCAAAAAACATGGATTGAGTCAAAATCACCTTGAAAAGAATACACCATTGTCGCAGCTGGTACAAGAATCTATGAATGTACAGCTCAAGAAGTCGTTTCAATTTGGGCAAAGTATGTTACACCCGTGTTATTATGCCATTTACTAACTCTTACCGGTGAGATAGAGATTCAGTTTTCCCTATATATCATTACTACTTTATTTTCCCGGCAAAACAAAAACAAAACAAATTTTTCCGGCTGTTTTACAAGAAGGTCGAAAGTTATGTATACTTACATCTTATTATACCTAACTTTTAAACTCATCAACTTCAATCTGTGGGAGAGTCATTTTCGCAAAAACCCTGCATGTTTGAATCCCTGGCGTCACTCGTAGGTTGCTGCTATACGGGTATGCCACTTTTTTGAGAGCCCTTTTCAAAGATTTTGGCATATTATCAGTGTTTTGGTAAAAAGCCGCTTTTGGTATGCCCGTGTCGAAATTTAGGGTACCTGCCATGAGACCTTTGTCATTGAAAGTGGTCAATTTTGATCCAAATGAGGTTTTAGAGTAAGTTGGTATTTCTAAGTTCATCGGACACATCATGTTCCCTGATCTCTGCTCTGCTCTCCTTCTGCCTTTAAATGACAGGCAAGAAGAGACTGATGAGGAGCCTGCAAATATGGACAAATTTTTACCTGTTTTTTAGGCATTTTTTTCTGTGATTGGCCCCCCCCCCCCCCAAAAAAAAAAAAATCAACCAAAATGAAGTCATTCTCGTGGTTCACTTCTTATATTCAACCCACTCCGCGTGTTTTGCCAAAAAACCTCTGCATTTACATGTATAAGATTTTGATAAATACCCAAACGTCCCATCACGGTTGGTATAAGGCCTACCCTCCCGGTGTATAAGTTTTTTTTTATTTCCGCCGGTCTCATAGGCTTCACGCAAACATTGGGGTTTCACGCTTTATTCCTTTCGTTGCGATTAACGCCTTTCAGTCGCACACTTCCAATCCTAGACCAAGTTACAGTCCCCGGTTACCTGCCCCAGTTGCCCGCCTATTCTTGGTTAATCTTACCAAATGACCCAACAAACAAGTTATACAAATAAGTAAAAATGCTGGATATATCCACTGAAACTTGAATGTAAATTCTAAAAAATTTAGCTTTAGAATCGAATCCGGGTGGCGAAAGCATTAAGAAAGTACGAGTGGAAGTTGGTAACCACAAGCACACTGTTAAAAATTTCCGTAAAGTAAGAAAAACGATTTTCTAAATTTACGGAAAAATCTGTTTGAAAACCATAAAAATAAAAAACAAACAGCAATATTCCGGACTTTTTTTTTTGGTTCCGTAATTTTAAATTATACGGAAAAATTCTGCTGTTAAAATACATATTTTTTTCCATAATATGAGACAAATTTCTGTAAAATTCTGCTCAAAGTTCCGTTAATTGACAGAAAATTTCCTGAATAATTTACCCTAAAAATGACTGGAATACTGCTGCCATAATCTTTCCGTAAATTTACGGACATTTTTTAACAGTGCAGAGACCCTGTGTGACGTAAAATCATGTAAATAGTCTATATACGTCGTTGGTTTATCATGCCGCTGGCGCCATTGGGGAAGCCTCCACTCAATTCCTGTTCGCTCAATCGTTACGCTAAATGCCCTACAGTTGTACAACTTTCTGGCTGGTTTCAAGAAATTCTGAAGATGATGAAGAAAATTGAAAATACTGTTTACAAAAAGAAAGGCATAGCATCGAGAATCATTCTTGACCGTTCACAAACTATACATTAATTCAAACCCAACCCCCTTTGGGGGGGGGGGGGGACCTTAAGTGCAGTCTCGATAATGTACAAGGGGCGTTTGTTGTGCAGAACTAGATTACGTGTATTGCTATGGGGGAGAGGTCCCGGTGGCACGGAAAAGAATTTGTAGGTGAAAAGGTATTGGGCAGGGTCTGCTGAGCCGCGGTTCACCAGGCATCTGGGTGTGTATGTTTGGTTATTCGCCTAATATAACCTATTATGCAGGGTGTTTCTATTTTGATTTAGCGATGCTTTGTGGAAATCGGACGGAAAATAATACAAGCATACCATTAGGTAAGTCATTACATATCTTTTGTGATAATAGGAATTTCTATAAGCAAAAACACAATTTAGGTACAAGCGGGGGGGGGGGGGGGGGAGCTAGGGGCCGACCAGGTAACCTGGTCAATCAAGGATGTCTTCTTTTGTTAACCGTAGTTAATCCGATGTCATCATACCCAGGGGGTGAAACGCATCAAAACCAGTCGTCCATTCTGGGCGCTGACATTTTGAATATTGCACGGAATAATTATCAGTTGGGGCTTGATACACACATAATGTCAATTCGATACAAACAATCCGCCCAAAATATCAGTTGTTGGCGCACTGTTGGGTGCTATTGGGTGGTTAAATTTTGTCCTCCCATGGCCACACAACGAATGAAATGACACATCAGTCGTCTTGATTTAAAAAACCCGCCTACAATAATAACATCTTTTCACCTAAGCGCGCATTGCTTATGAGAAAAGAGTATTGTGCAATGATCCCAGGTACACATTATTAACCTGGCCACTCTAACACCATAACATTAATTGTATTCACTACCGAGTAGTGTATATGCAAAAGCGGCACCCACAGTATGTGGAAGAAGCGGAGGGCCGCATTGCTTCTATTGTTGGTACTCTAGTTTTCTTTGTGGTCGGCAAACCATGCGAGACGGTGATTTCTAAAGATTTACGTACCGTTTGGCCTCTCTATCTATATAGAAAGAACCTCTTTGATCATACCTCATTATAGCCTAACTCCAGGTTCCTAATCGGCCATAACGATCGGTGGTACTCTTTAACCACTAATTGGTTTAATGTCGCAGCCGGGGTCCGCAGCCCAGGGTCACGGCTCGTTGCCATTGAATCACAAACATCAATCATTGAATGCAAGAGTTAATCGAAGTTTTCGCGATAGATAAAAATCCTAATTTAAAATCTTTCACGTATTATTCCCAACATATTGCCATTCACATCTTTTTCATAAGAAATATATTCCTTTTTCCCTTTGTACGCTGTTTTCTTTTATTGGTTTTTAATCATGATATTGATAATATGTGTTTAAACGCTCTTACAACAATTGATTTATTTTTCAAAATGGACTTTTTTGTCTCGTCTTTTTTCTACTAACAGAATGAAGTAAGGAATTGAATTTGTGATTAAAAATAACAGATTGGTTGATTATGTTATGTAAGGATTGCAGTTGAAAAATTCCAATGATTTTTTTTTTCTGACAAAAAAAAATTAATGAGCCACTTCCTATGTTACACAACGCTTTAGGTGCACTCCACCCCCTTCCTCTAGTTGGAACCATAAGTGAATGTATTGGAATTTACTATCTGCCTGGAAACATGTTGATTTTAGGAGTACAGTGTTGATACTAAAAGACGAAAGTAATTTTGAAATTTGTTCATTTGATATGGTTTCATTTTAAAATAAAACCCTTCCTCCATCCACATGTATGTGAACTGTAATTGCAAAACCATCATCAAGGTCATACTCCTACCGAATAATGGTGTTGTTTATCTGAACCCTTGATTGCTATGGTGTGCATAACAGCCTTCAATATAGCATCATCCCAGGGGCACAATGCAGGGACCGTCTTGTGGGGGGGGGGTACCTGTGATGACAGGAACTGACCTTTTGCAGTCTGGGTATCATGACTCATTACCTAACTGCAAAGATTTTTAATCTTTGGAAAATTTACAGTATGAGTTGAAGCGTTGTACTGTGCCATGGAGTTGAAGAACTGTTATATAAAGCTGCAAAATTTATGATTAAGGTGAAAGGCTCTAGAAAAATGCTTTTTGATGATAGGACATTTGAAATCCCCATTGCTATCATAACTTAGACAATTGTCCATAAAAAAATACGCAATTATGAAATCTAAACAAATTTCGTAATTTCAGCAGGTTGAAAGCAGCCACTAAACGTGTGAGGCCAACACCTGGGGGGGGGGGGGGGTCACTCAACTTTGGTTGGTTGGGGTGGTGCGTTGTTGAAGTGCCAGACGGGGGGAGCTTGTGAATTGAAAGTTAGCAAAGAAGGGTTTGTTGAATAATAGGGAACTCTGGAACTTAATTTGACCAATTGGAGGTTTAGGAGCTGTAGAACTGGAAAAATTTCACGGGACGACAACACTCACTATGAAACGGACGTATGAGTGCAAGGCTGAATGCTTTCAAACCAGGGGGTATTTGATGACAGAGAAGGTACAAAGTAGGTCTTTGGGTGAGAGGTGGAAAGCAACTATAGTCCGCGGGAGCCAGTCCCGGCACCATAGACGATCACGGAATCAAGCGTTAAACTACCTGTTGCCGTGAAGAGTCAACTCAATTGAGTGCCTTATTCCTTATCGTCGTAGCCGGACTATGAGTACACCGCACTATATTACTTACTATAATTATTTCCGCACCGGCAGAATTCAGTATTCTGACGCACATCCTTCAACATGCAGTTTTATTCTGTTTGAGCGCTGCCGGATTCATAGGGTAGTGGCACAATACTAAAATTCTTTCCAACTTCCCACAAATACATAGGATTAGTGGGCAGCAGTTGCCAAATTTCAACCAAAATGGGTCTTGTTTTGGAAACTTCAAATCTCTAAAAGTCATGAAAGTAAGGTCTTCTCAGTAAAATGTTCCTTGTCAAAAGAATTGGGGGTCCTTTGGGTAAAAAGTGATAAATTTGCATTTTTTAATAAAGCTATATAATCTATTTGTCACATACAGTGAATCTTACGACTAAAGGCCACTGAGCAATGCTCCCCCCCCCAATCACAGCAGAACACTGAGTAGCATGGTTATCCTGCCATTTATCCCCACGTCAAAACTCTGTACACAACACATGCGGCTATGCCATGCATGCATACCTACACCCACAACCACACTTAACTAACCCAACACTCATTTTCTATACCTCTTCTCAACTTGTTTAATGGCACACTGACAAGAATTATCACGTTCCTACTTTTAATATCAAATTGCCAAAAATCAAAGTTAACATGGACTTAATTTGTCCAGATGAAAAATCTAGGTTTTTCTTGTATATCTTTTTTATATACTGTTGTTCTCCACTCAACCGGTTTTTCACATGTTTAAATTGAATCCTATAAGTATATAGTGTTAAGTTAAAGTTTCTGTAAGCGCCTAGAGGGTTCTCATTTTGCACTCTAATAAATTTTGTGTTATTATTATTACATTATATTATTTTGCTGACTAGTATACCAGTATTAATACATGAAAAAAGGTGGACTTCAACCCCCTCTCGAGGTACTATACCATGTATACAGGGCCTGTAGTAAATCGAAGACACAGAGACAAACAATCATTACATCCCGAGTAGAAGGAGCCCATTAGCCTATTTTAAGCTTCAAATTCTTGATATGTAATGAAACGCAATCGCGATTTTAATTATAACGTACAGACTATCCATGCCTCGCTTCAGCGAGTGTATGGTCAGATGAAAAATAGACATAAAAACGTTTTCCATTTATTTTTCCCGCTTTTAGTTCATAAAGTCGCAAAGGTAATTTATATATAAAAAAGTTTAATAAAACAATATACAAAAAGCTCAAAAACACAGAATGTTGTTTTTTTATACGTGCACGCTCAATTTAGACTTCATAGTGTGTAGGCCCTACTATTCTATGTAATTTATAACTTTCTTTGGGGTTTCTAATTTGTTATAGGCCCGATAATTAGCCATTTTTGATACGACATGTCACAGGTAGCCCCAATATTTTGGGCCAATGGCGGTTTGAAAACATCAATTCTAAGTCAATTGATCCAAATTATATCAAACCATTTACTATTTTGGTGCGCTTCCGCTTAATTTGTTTGTGTGTTCGGGCTCCCCTTTTTTTCTTTTTTTTTCTAATTCAAGGGTTGTTTTTTTTTTTTTTTTTTTTTTTTTAATTTTTTAGTTTTTTTGGGGAAAATTAAAAATACTGTTATGCCTTCTTTGTTTAAAACTTAGTCTTTGCCATGGAGGTTATAAAAATAACTCCATGTTCCGTGTGGCCAAAAGAAAAAAAGTTTATACTGTGCTGCAAAAATTTCTGAACAATTGGACTGTAGACTCCATTTCGCACTGCAAATAGTGTAAGCGCACAATGTAAGAAGATAGGGATCGATCATTATTCATTGTTGATGTTGTGTCAAATGTCAACGAGCCGTGACCCTGGGCTGGACTAACCAACTATTGTAAAAAGTAATGGCCATATTAGGAACCTGGAGTTTTTGGATATAATCGTAGCAATCGTAGGTATGATGTCATCGGATTAACTACGGTTAACAAAAGAGACTCCTTGATTGACAAGGTTACATGGTCGGCCCCTAGCCGCTTGTCTTTATTTGGAGGAATCCCAAGTTATGTGTGTGCGTGTATATCCTGTAAGTTTTCATAATCAATGCCGCACTGACAATATTGGTGTAGCGTAACCTCGACTCTGTATCACTTGCCGATGACGTATACCCACCATTAGGGTGGGGTTCATACGTAAATCGCAGACTCTGCCGACGCTATCCTTTCGAACACGTTTTTCCGCGCCAATGCATGAACATACGCGTTGCGTAAAAGCATTTCGAAAGCGCGTCTGCAGACGTCCTGCCGATGAAGTATGACGTCTGCAGACGTCTGCCGATGAATGAACCCCTTTAAGGTATGTTCATACTTCATCGGCAGACGTCTCAGACCTAGCATCCGAACATGCTTGCGTCACCAGCTGCATATGGTGGTTCCCCTCGGCAGACCTCTAGCCGACGGCGTAGTTGGGGCGGAACATTGGCTATTAATTATGCAATGCGTCACTTCATCCTCGCATCCGGCGCTCAAAGCATGTTCGAAAGACTAGCGTCGCCGTCCGTCTGCCGATGAAGTAGATACACACCTTTAGACTCCAAAATTGGCAGGTAGATGGCCCTTGGGTCCCTTCATAATCCATTGGTAATCTTTTCCCCAGAGGTCAAAGGTTATATGAAGAAACTAATGAGTACTTGATAACACAGGGTTTTGCTCGAACAGGCCTACCTGATGAATCAGGCCAATTTAAAGAGGGTCGTGATTCCACTTTTGAATGTCGATGTTTTTCTTGTCACCCCAAACTACCCTTGCCGTTCCTGTGGGACCACTCAGGGAATAAATGGTGAATGAGCATAATCAGCGTGGACCGCACCAGATTAATAGGGGACAATACGAGCAAGATTTCTAAGAGGAAGAAAGAAAACGTCAGAAATGGTGCAGTTAACAAGGTTAAAAAATCCTGATTATTTATACGGGCAAATTTCAGCTTCAGGGTTTCAGTTATTACCGCATGTATTATATATGCTTATACTTATTTGTGACCACCTTAGTACAAAAAATTGTCCCGAAAAAACACAGCGGACTCCGTATTTTTTAATTACCAGCACTTTTGTCCTGTTTTACGGTGTTTTTTCTTTTTTTTACAAAGATTTTGTTTTATAACAACATTTTTTGCTGTTATTTTACGGTATTTTCCGTTTTATAATGGCAAAAGTGCATTTTTTTTTAAATAACAGATTGTCTGTAAAAACCTGCAAGTTTGCTGGCAGCTCTGCCAGCAACTTCCGTTTTTATTACGTATTTGAGATTCTTACAAATAGGCCTATGCTTTGTTTAACCTAAAAACATACAGATTAGATATTGTTTTTTAATCTGTAACTTTTATGACAGATAAGCGTAACCATTTTTATGCATATTCAAAATGAAATTTCCGTGTATTATTACGAATTTCAATGATATAAATTGCTGTTAAATTAAAAACGGAAAGTGTAAGAATACAGAGACTTCTAATATATAGTGTATATTTGCAGGGGCAAGGTTTGTACAGGGTTAAAAATTAGAACTAGTCTAATTGTTTTGAAAGTTATATACCAACTTATTCGTCTTGTTGTAAGCGATAAATCAAAAGTATAGTTTTCCCAATTTTAGTTTCAATACTAGGTTAAAACAGTTCAAGGTCATGCTCCGGGGTCATGCTGCGAAGTTTGTTATTGACAGCAGCATTTATTTATTTTGAAGAAGCAGAAGCCTGAAGACCAATAAATTACTTTTACTCCGATGTTTGTGCCAAGGTATTGTTTTCTTGTCTGCCTGCAGATAATCCTTTTTTCACTTGCCAAAAGTACGAAATCACCATGTCTGCAAAATTGGTACGTATCATCGGTTTGCAAAGCCCGACTTTCAAGATCTAAAATTCTTCCGCAAGCTGAAATTATGCCGAATCTATATATTTGTTTTGATTATATTTGTTTTGAAATTAAACTAGTTTAATTTCAAAAACAAATATAATCGTATATGTTAAATATACAGTTCTGATGCTATCCGCTAGGAAAGCGAAGGACACCTTTCGAACCTAACACCTATAGATGATATCTATCGCTCTTCTACCGACCCTGCTTGATAGCTCAGTCGGTTAGAGCGTCGTGCATGTAATACGAAGGTCGCCGGCTCGAATCCGGCCAAGCGCACATGGGTTTTTTCAACACTGCCGTGCGCTGGCCATCTCCAGGGAAAGATTAATAAATACATATACATCCTTGTCTACCTGGAGAACTAAGTAGTTTAATTTCATCCAAGAACCTTGTTTGCTTTTGAGATGATGTTCTTCCTACATGGCTTGTCCTATGTATATTCCAAGACAGCTTAATATCCATACCCAGATACGGATTTAATGAGACTTCTGTAAGCTGTTCCCCCAAAAATATATAATCCATGTCTGGTGGTTTTAACTTATTACTATTTTCATAATAAAGCACTTGGAAGCGTTAAATAACATGTCCTATTGTATAAATGTCGCCGGTTGTCAGCAAACATTTTAGTTTGGCTTGTCAAGTTTGATGGAAGATCATACCTACTGAACTTCAGATGCAATCCCGTCACATTTAACCCTCTACGTTCTTTCTGTAAGAAAATGCCTGATCCACTTATTGTCATGTGCGACCTTGTCGAACGCTTTTGTCAAAGTCAAAGATTGCTATATGTACTGTTTCCCCCTGCTCGATACTTTCTGTTATGTCTTTGACGTTCAAGATGAGTTGTGTTTCAGTGGTGTGTTTTGATCTAAGCCCATGTTGATTGTCCACCAGTATGTTATACCTTTCCAAGTAATCCATAATGTGCGAATGGGCAATATGCTCAAGAATCTTGCATATCACATTCGTTAAAGATACTTGTCTGTATTACTGGGTTTTGATATCTCCTTTTTTGAAGATGGCACATGTATCTGTTTGTGTCTGCTGTGTTAATGGTGGTAGAAACTCGTCATCAATGGACTGCTGAAATAACTCGCAGAGCGTCGGAGTTCGTTCTTCCGCCGCCATTTTGAGCGTCCAAGCAGTGGCGGATTTAAGGAAAAGGGCCCTGTCAGCAGCTTAAGGTGGGGCCCCTTTAGCGTCAAGAAGCAACGCAATATCGCACTTAGTACGACTAAGATGTCTCCGAAGGGGGCCTTGAGAGCAATATTTAGGGGGGCCTGTGCAGCTGCTGACTCTTAAATCCGCCACTGCGTCCAAGGGCAAATGCCGTCTGGTCACGGTGCTTTGGTTGGTTGTACCCTCTTCACTGATGGTAAGATTTGGTATGTCAGGGATATGACTAATGCCCAAAGATGGAATTGTAGATTTATCTTCTCTGGTGAATACGCTACAAAACTGGCTATTGAATGGTTCGGCTTTAATCTTTGCTATCAGTGAGTAGTTTATTAACCACTTGCAAATCAGCAGTACCATTATCTTCCTTCCTTAATTAAAGAATTTTAATTTAATCTAATCTAAGCTTTAGGACTTTCATTCACTGCATTTTCTAAATCTCCCAGTATGTAATTCTACCTGGATCTGTTAAATTTTCCTCTAAGTTCATGACTGAAATCTCTATACACTTTCCAGTCTTCTGAATTCCCACTCCGTTTTGCCTTATCGTACAATCTTTGTTGTTGTTTTTTCGTGATTTCCTGCGATGACCCCTGTTGCAATATGGAAGATTTCTACCATTAGTACTATTCTTTGTAGAACTATTCTCCTCGATAATTCTCTTGATCTCCTTATCTAGATGGCCCCACTTCATCTGCACTGAGGCAATACCCAACTCTCTATATTTTTCATGGTAATCCTTCATTTCCTGCCTGATCTTTTCTTCATCTGCCTTGCTCCTCAGATAAATCTTTCTACGAGGTTGTTCAAGATGGTCGCCATTAAAACACACGATTCCAGTTTAATTCAAGCTGTTATTAATCGACGAATCATAATTTTTGCAAACAGTAAAAATAAGTAGAAGTAAAATAAGCTGTTTTCAAAATTAATTTTCATTTTAAAAAATAGCTACCAAGTGTCACAAATGTTTGATTTTGTTAAATTATATTATGTACTTTTGTGGTTTACAGGCTTTTTGGAATATTACCTACTTTGTATATTAAGTTTAAGGACTCATGGCTTCTAAAAGATTTCGATAGATTTCTTGTACGCTACTCGCTCATTTCCTATATATCTTCTCATTTCAGTGTATAAGGTTGGATAATCTTCACGTGTTTATTGTCTTTAATCATATTCAGAATCTGATACCGAGTATGCCCCACAACAAAATTATAGAAAACATAATCATATTTCTTCTTTCACAGTGGCTGCGAATGCATTTCTACACACTTCAATAGGTAATAACTATTATAGTGGTATAATGTCGTTGTGTCTACAGTAGTATAGTAGCTCAGTTAGTCAGCATAGTAGTACACTATAAGAATAAGTATTGTACTACTAGCTACTCGTGTTAATAAGTAGCTAGTAGTACCAAACAATACTTATTCTAGTAGCAGAACACTAGTAATAGTAATATACATATACAACACTAAACCAACACCATGGCACAAGTACTTTGCACAACGTTCACGAATTAAACCATGTTGTACTTGTTTTATATACATTGTACTTCATATTTTAATACTATTTGGGACATAATTTAGGGGACTCTGGCTGCGGCAAACACTTTTTTTATAACTTTAATAGGCCACGATTTTGTCAGTGCGCTATTTTAACGCTAAATTGGTGGATGTCACTCACACACTGCCATATAATATCCCTCGATAGATAACCATATGCCCTTTGGTGAAAGCATTTAAAACGAGCGGATATATTTTTCAACCTGATTCGTTGGTCTATGGAGAAAACAAATACGGATTTGGGGGAAACGCCCTAATTTCTAATACAACGAAACCAAAAGTCAGGGCGTAACCAGACCTGAGCCTCGAGGGGGGGGGCAAGACTCAAGAAGTTTCCCGATTTTTCAGACGGCAATTTTTTCCGGCTCGATGCGCTCGCCGGGTAGACACATATTTTGTTCCAGTCAGTTCAAAATTCTGAAGAGCGGTGGGGGAGGGGGCAGGGCAAGCCTGGACAACCTCTCCCTTCCCTTTCTCTTCTTCTCTCTTTCTTTTCCTCTTCTTCCCTCTTCTTTTCCCCTTTCTTCTTATCTTTCCCTCTTTTTCTTTCTCTTTTGCTCTTCCTTCTCCCTTTTTCCTTCCCATTTTTTGGCTCCCCTTCCCGCTTCCCGATTTTTTGTGTCCGGGGGAAGCTTGCCCCCCTCCCCCTCCCACTGGTTACGCCACTGCCAAAAGTAGGTTCTTGCAAAAACCTTATAGTTTTAATTGATTTTAAACTGTGTTAAATTTACTATAAATGCGGGTAATCGTGCAGACATTTGTGATCATTTATGCATTTGCCCTGTTTCAATACCGCTTAGGCATGTTAGGGGTTTTATCGGCCTATCAAAACCGAATTTTACCATCTACCTTATTTTTGTATATTTAAGTCATCACATTTCCACTTTCAAACTGCAATGACGTGTTTGAAATGCCACAAGAAAGGTGTCGACAGAATATTGAGTGCAACGTAGAAGATATATATGACGTTAATGGGATGAGGGACACATGTCTTTGTAACGCTGAGGGTTTGGCAGAACCGACGTTTTGCGAATGTCGAGGATCTGTTCAAGTAGACTACTCGGTGACATGTCGATGCCAAAAGAGGTAAGGGTTTGCTGTAATCAGAAAATCAACCCCAGCAGTTAATATAATTTGCAACCTACTCTATGTGTCGACAAAAGCAGACGCGTTACAATAGATTTTACCTATAGAATGTGTAGCGTGCGTTTGATATGTGGAATGTTCGTTCGTACAGTCTTGACTGACTTTCACATAACCAACCTTTCAACGTACCTGAGTGTAGGTGAATTTGTGGCGGAATATTGCAATTTATTCACTGAAAAGTTCAACCCAGGTCTATACCGGAGGGTTGTTGCTACCCTTTAAAGTTTTCATCGTCGTCAAAAAAAATGGCTATCAATGAATGACCACTAGGACCATATAGCCCCCTTGCCGCTCATTTTAGTAGAAACAATTGGACCGTACCACTTTTCCTTGAGAAAGATAGGTCGTCAATGTTCCCCCAAAGTGTTGGTGCGTTCTCTTTTCGCTTCCACTCCACTGAAAATAAAAATATTTTTAATTTTACAAATTTTGAATACTTCTGTGCATGATAATGCATTCAAATAAGCCAAAAGCCCAGCAAAAATGCAGTGTTCCTACGAGTTTTGGCATATTGACAATCAGGCCTCCTGTCAGCAAATATCGGGACATTGAACATTTCTCGAATTATGCCGACCATTGTAACGTCCCAAAGAGGGAAATGTTGGTACTTTTTTGCATCTATAGGAAAAGAAGACTTGTAGCTGTACATTGATATATTGGGTGTTTTGTTAGAAACATTTGATAGGTTACACCCTACCCCCACCCCCACGCGTTAGATATTGGTGTAGACAAGGGTAAATGTAGAAAGCGTTCGATATTCTACCTGTATACAGGGGTGTAACCAGCGGGGGGGGGGCAGGGGGCGCAAGCCCCCCCCCCCCCAAAACAAAACCTTGCCCCCCCCCCCTTCCGCCCCCCCAAATGAATGACTTGTGGTACAGTGTTATGGAGAAGGACCCAAATTTGCCCCCTCAAAAAAAGCCTTGGCACCCCTTCAGCCCCCACCACTTTTGCAAAGGTTGGTTACGCCACTGCCTTGTATTACTATGGAATACTTCTGACGTATAGTTTAAAACCGACGTGCAGCCACAAACCGAGATATCTCAGATTTCAGACTCGCTCCTCCCAATGTGAAACAGAACACACTGGAAAATGAGAACGTCGACATCAACAAACCATACCAATATCTTCATCAAAATGTGAAGAATGCACAGAACCATCAATGTCAGAAGATGAGGAAGATGCTGCTTTGCATTTAATCATAATGGTGTTACATTTCCGTTGAGGAATTTCGTTTTGGAATGACAATTGTAGTTGTTGAAATACTGATTTTTGCGGCGCAGGAAAGTAAAAAGGTATGTGCAATAACTTATAAATATGGTTTGGTATAGCAAATAATGAATTACAGCGAGGGAAAACGGGGGCGTATAAATTAGACGCGATTACCGCAAAAAACGGGACGCTAGCGTTATTGTCTTGTAGATCTAGGGGGAAATTTCCCCAAAACAAGGCAGGGGTCCGCTACGTGATTGATTTTCAAAAGTGCAATGTAAATGCAGTTAAGGGACGTTAGGGATATAGAGAGGAAAGAAGGGACCGCTGTCCTGTTTATTGGCGATTCAACAGTCTTATGCTGTGTCCTTTAAAAGTCTTCCGGCGAGTGGAACGTGCTGCAAAAACAAAAAATCCGACCCATCTTTTTTAGGACCCTGAAAGTACACAACATTATAATTACATCAAAAATGTACGAAAGTAGAAGTGCAATAACGGCCCCACTTTATGAGTAACAACACAATACATTGTCTATATCTGGTGGACCGCTTAGCAGTCCGCTGTGTGTGTATGCGCGCGGTGTGTGTGGGGTGGTGTATGTGTGTGTGTAGGTGTGGGGTGTGTGTGGTGGTATGTGTGGGGGTTGTGTGTAGTGTGGGGTGTTTGTATGTGTGTGTGTATGTGCTTATGTGTCCCTAGAAGGTGAATTTTTTATGGAGCGGCCTACAGTTATATTCTTTGAATATAGCGAGCGCGATATCCGAGAACTGCGAAAATTCTGTTATTATATGGCTCACACTAATAATCCTAAAGAGAAGGTTATTTCCAAATTCAGTTGATTCTAACGGCGGCATTCTGAGTTAGGAGCGAATTCCCCGTATGCCACTTTGTTGTAATTTCTGTCCAACAAAATCATAGTGCAGTTAGTGTCCTCTGTAAACGGGCCACGACCTTTTGCCCACCCACCAAATACATTGTGAAATGAATCCATTCATAAGTTGATTGTAGTATGTAAAGGATTAACCGCTTCAACAGGGCACAATCCACTCACTGTCAAATGGACATGATGGAGAGTCGATTACACCACACTGTGTTGCATGAACATTGGCGAGAAGGCATGTTTTTACACATGTTGGAAAGCATGTTGAAAATGGTAGTTTTTCGGATTTTTTCAGTACCGTATGTAAACCAAATTACACCACCTTATAGAAAAAAAATATCTTGGTTGTCAGCTTCTACGAAGAGTATAGATATAACACCGTTGTCCATGGCGCTCTCTTGAATCTGCTCAGAAATCACTGGTGATTTTTGAAATAGAGTTAGCATTATATACCCTACAAAAATACCACTCTTATAAATTGAACCTTTTCGGATTTTTTCTGAATGTTTAATAATAAAATTCAATATGGTATTGATGATAAATTATACAATTAGAGCTTCAACGAAGAAAATCCCTTGAGGGCACGGTGCCTCGCAACGACGTGAGTTTTCTCAATGTCCTATGCGTTAGCACAGAGTACGCGTGACTGGTCATAGGCCATTGAATGCACTGTGTTTGCCACAGTGACAGTGAATAGGGAAAAAAGGGGACAGTACTGCAAGTGTCCAAATCGCGCGAATATATCTATAGAACACGAAACAAACTTTTACCGGACACTCAAAAAATATTTATAAAGGAATCTAGGTTTGCCGCCGGGCACCGATACTCCATTCGATTCACACTCCTAAAAGAAGCCTCAAACCACCAACAAATCGAGGCAATGCACTGTGATACAAAGTCCGGGAATTATGATAGTCCACGTGACGGTGAACGAAAAATATCGGGAATATCGGGAACTTTCAAAAAGCGGCTTAATTTTATATGGAACGATGCGTGGATTTTGAAATGTTTTGACTCTTTTGAAGTGGGTTTTTTGCCGTGGGAATATTAGCACCGGCGTAATAAAGAGCACTCTAAAAGACGATTGTTTTGCCAGCAGACAACATTATCAGTGAATTTTCGCTAATATGGACGCAAATTTACACTTTAAAGTGTCTATGAAATCATTATGAGCAAAATATGAATGAAATATAATTTGAGAATTTGGCCCAGGGCCAAGCTTTCTGTGCTCTATACAAGTGACACAATCAAGGTTAATTATATTAAGTAGTGGCGCGCTTTTCAATATGATCTAATGATGTTGTAAAGAAGTTCGTTTGTGTAGAGTAGATCGAATATACACGTAACATAGCACACATACTATACTTACACCAAGGATTCAGATGATATACAAATCTGAACTTGTTTGAGGTAAGTCGGGAGACGAGGATGTAATGAAGTTTGATTTCAATCAGATTCAGTTTTTATATCATAAGCAAAATTCCATACAGTACTCCATAGACCATTCTTTTGAAAGGAAGGTGGAAAACTTATTTATATTTCAAAATCCCTTACGTTGGGGAGACCAATATTTATTATGAGACCATCCAATCGCGTGGAGTAATGGGACGTAGGCTTGAAAGGTGAGCCTATCATTACAACATTACAAGCAATTACTGGTAATACATTACATTACAAGCAAATTTGTTCAACTTTATTATTATTATTTATTATTTCACTTTCAGGAGTAATAGAGGACTCAAACATGGTAAGTTTTATTTTCATTTTCCATGCACTCTAACTAATGTTACTTTCGTATAAAATGCAAATATAATTACAAACATTCTTTCAATGTTGTGTAGCAGAATGAAGGTTATCAGCCACTTAGATGTCCCAGCCTTTGTTCTTTAACCCTCGTCTTACAAGGGGGTGCCCCCTAGTGAACCTTGCTCTAGTGCGCTAAAATGCCAAAAGCTTCTAGGTAATCATTCTCTCATCCTTTCTGGTCATGTTAGCGAAAAACATGTGAAGGTAGCACCTTCACCGGGGTTAGGTATGCCGTCAAAGTCGAAGGGTAAGGGGGGGGTTGCCACCCAAGGATATTTTATGGTGCATTTTTGAAAATATTAGGCACAGTATGGCTCTAAAAATCTATGTTTATGTAAAACTAGTCATTTGCCATCATTTAGAGCTGAAAACCGCATGAAAACCCGATATTCCTAACTTTTTTAGCGCAAAATTGGAATTTCGCCTATTTTCTGTAGAAAATGCCAATTTCGACGACTCACGGACTTGATGACGTCATTGTGACGCCATACTAAGCATGTTGGTACTTATTTTGGTATCAATGGAAAGAGGAGGACCATAGCTATCCATTGGTATCAAAAAACATCGGGTGCTTTATAGTTGGGTCATTTGAGGCAATTCCGTGACCGTGGAGAGCAGAGCATCATTTCTCAGTGGATTTGTCTTCTATGAAGGTTAATGAACAAATTTAGCGAGGGTGCCCCTCGAGAAAGTGTGGGCGGAATCCAGGAGGGGGAAACATTCATAATACAGGGGTCAAAAATGAAAAATGCTTGGATTGCTGTAAAAACGTAACCAAAGTGTTCTTCTTGTTACAAGGATTAAAAAAAGGTATAGTTTGTATCCTACAAGGTATGGTTACCGAGTTAAAGACAAAATTCGTCAAATGTCAAAGGTCATCACCAAAGGTTAAATCTTTAATATTGCACCGATTTCTTTAAAAATGGTCTCAAATTGTTAACCTTTCCACAGGGATTGCAACAAAAGTAGTTGACACTCTCATTTGTATTTGTTTATCTAGACAAATGACAAAGAAGGTCATCCACATTGACCTCTATTGATCTCCGAATTTTAAAAATATGTTAGACGGTGCAAAATGTTTTTGTTGCAGTCTCTGAGGAAAGATGAACAATTTGAGCCCATTTTTGAAGAAATCGGAACAATATTTAAGATTTAACCTTTCGTGATGACCTTTGACATTTGACGATTTTGTGTTAGGCCTATATCTCCATAACCATAAGTTGTAAGTAGTACAAACTATACCTTTTTTAATCCTTGTAACAAGACGAACACTTTGGTTACCTTTTTACAGCAGTCCAAGCATTTTTCATT
>JAMKCH010020622.1:0-19108 GCA_023653785.1 Ophioderma brevispina | reverse complement strand
TGGGAAAAAGTTAGGTAAAACTAAATCTCCAAGATCCCCAGAAAAAAAGTTATGCAAACACAAAAAGATGACCAAAATGTCGGAAACAAAAGGCCTGTAGTTTTTGCAAAATTATATTGCAGTTGCTTAACTTTCTTGTAAAGTCTAGGAATAGGGAGGTGCCGTTTTGCAGTGTTTTAGTTGAACACTGGACCTGCGTAATGCATATTCCAATGCACAGCAAGGTTTCTGTCGGATCTTTGGAAGCATGCGTATGGTGTATGGGCCATGCTTCCTGATAGGCTAGCATCAGAAACAGTACGGGCATTTCAGGGACATTCCGAACTTGGATAGTGTATAATAAGGTGAATTGAATAACAGGACATGACTTCACTGATGTGCCGAAACCACTGCTCAGATGTTTTAGAAAATTGTGCTTTTGACCAGAAACTCATCACAAGGCCCTCATGTGTGATTTCTTAGTTTTTTTCTGGACTATAAATATTCATAAAACAGTAATTGTTGTACATATTTAACAGGTTATCTGTGCAACCAGGATTCATTGCTTGAAAAATTTAATTACCAGAGTGGTTAACTTTGCCAAGAGTTTTATTGGCCAGGTAATTTGCTAATCATCACCAACACTAAATATGGTGCTTAGTATCTTAATTTGGCTCATCACTGGGTACACATTACCTAGTACCCTATTACATAACGCTTGCAAACAGATCAGGGGCATGGTACAAGTTTATCAATTGACAATTAAGCGCCCACAGGTTAGTAAGAGTCAATACCTTTGAGAATGTTACGTTAAAAAGTGATATCATAAAAGCCTGAAAATTAATTTTGAAAACCCCCCCCCCATTGGCCTAAGCAATTCCATGAATTTGGGAATTGCACCCCTGCTACAGACTAGTACATATCAATGCTACTTATTAAAATTATTACCCTGTCAACTTATTATTGATATGCAAAGGGTATCAAAAATAAATACCCAGAAGCTCATCACAATTTCAGTACACTGGGTAAATAGAGAATTGCATGTTTGTGAAGATGACCGAGAAGACTGCAGCCTATTGACATCAGAATGGTGACATACGATATGGGAAGGATAATAGGGCATACAAAAGTTGTTACCAAATTGTGGCACAGTGTGGCTACATAAATGCCCTGTTCTTTAGGTGTTAAAAAACTGTTTTCATTTGATGGTGACAAATTTAATCTCCTCAAGTCATAAAATAGATATGCTTCATATTGCCTTTATTGCTACCCAGCACCACTAATTAATCGACAAGCCCACACAGTCAAGCAGTGTTACAATGTGCTAATTTCTTATTACTATATAAAGATTTGTCTCAAAAGCATTTGCTGAGGATAAGATCTTACATTGCTATACATCCTAAGTGTTTTCAATGAGGAGTGACAACCAAATAACCCCAAAATGGCTGCAAATGCTTTCTTATTGGCCATGTTGTTTCATTTTTCAATCAATGGCTATTTCTGTTGTTATATTTCATCTAGTTGCTTTGTGTATTTTATTATTAAATTATTTACAAAAAAAGGCAGAAAAGCACTTGATAAAGTGTGCAAGTTCTGAAACAACCTTTTTGTTTACAAGTTTTCTTGTGTGTGAAAGAGTTAAAAAAATTATATTTTTCTTTTGGCAGTATTCTTTTATTGGTGTGTGGAAAAAACTCATGATTTTCAATGGTCAGGAAATTCTCTCAAAATAAAGCAATTTTATATTTTACTAATAACAAAGCAAAACACAGTCACACTTGAAGGACACAAGGGATAAATCAGAAAACACCCACTTTGTATTAGAGTTTTTTTTTTTTTTAAAAAAAAAGGCGGTTTGTTTTTTTTTGTACCATAATATTTTATAACGCAAAACCGTTGGAAATAAAAAAATAACTTGGCATACAGTATGATAGAAATTCAGGTTTTTAGTCTTCTTTTGGTTTCTGTGGATTCTACAATCAAATTTAGTGAAGTTTGTATGCTCAAAATATCTGCTTATTCCCTTTAAATGTTTTCAAAACCATTTTACCCACACAAACAAAAAGGTCACAGCAATCATCAATGAAGCATTTTTTTTGGGACAGGCCTATATTGTTATAAACAAGACCTCACTAACAAGTCTAATCTACAGTCAGAAATTTCAAAAAAGGCTAGCTCTGAGTTTCGGTTGCTGAGAAATTACGTGATCTACTGTTGTTCTGGTTTGTCCGGCTCATAGCAAGGGTATACCGGTAGCTAAGACACAAAAAATAAATTCATATGAGATCATGATAAGTGTGATTTAACATACCATCATCATTCTCTCTCCCTCTTCTATCCTCTCTCTCTCACCACACTAGTATTTGTCTATGTATACTTTTTTTCAGAAAATAATGTATAATAGTTTTTAAATGTGTTAAACCCCTATCCTATAGGCTATTAAGGAAAAACGTTTTACACACAAGGTCATCTTTATACACAAGTTCATCATATACACAATGAACTATGCAAAATGCAAATAAGGCCTTGCTGCAACTGGCAGAATCAAAATGAAACAGGCTCACTTTATTCCAGCACACAAAGTGGACTTTGACCAAATAACGCGAGTAATACAGTGATGCATTAATCTTAAAGTTTGTGTAAAAATTACAAATTTTCTTGCTCAAAGGCTTGATGGTACACAGCCACATAGTCTAATATCCACGCACTCCAATGATGTGCATTACTAATCAAGGATGATATCAAACCCCGCAACACTAGTCTAATATCCATCACTCCACTGATGTGCATTTCTTTCTAATCACGTATGATATCACAACCCAGCAACTCTAGGTCTTAATATCCCTCACTCCAAGATGTCATTTCTATCCACGGATGATATCAAACCCAGCAACACTAGTCTAATATGCCATCACTCCAATTATTTGCATTTCTAATCAAGGATGATATCAAACCCATCACTCTAGTCCTAATATTCCATCACATCGCAATGTGTGCAATTTCTAACTCAAGATGATACAAACCCAGCAACATCTAAGTCTATTCTTCAAATCACTTCCAATGATTTGCATTTCTTTAATCAAGGATGATATCAACCCCAGCAACACTAGTCTAATATTCCATCACTCCAATGATGTGCATTACTAATCAAGGATGATATCAAACCCAGCACTCTAGTCTAATATCCATGCACTCCTATGATGTGCATTTCTAATCAAGGATGATATCAAAACCAGAAACACTAGGGTTTTTCTAATATCCATCACTCCAATGATGTGCATTTAATCAAGGATGATATCAAACCCAGAACTCTAGTCTAACTATCCATCACTCAATTTGAGGTGCATTCTAATCAAGGTATGATATCAAACCAGCAACACTAGTCTAATATCCTCACTCCAATTGATGTGAATTTTAATCAAGGAATATCAAACCCAGCAACACTAGTTCTAATATCCTCACTCCAATTGCTGTGAATTCTAATACAGGATGATATCAAACCCAGCAACTCTAGTCTAATATCCATCACTCCAATGAGGTGCATTTCTAATCAGGATATATCAACCCAGCAACTCTAGTCGTATTCATGCACTCCAAGATTATGCAACGTCAAGGTTAAACAAAACCAGCAACAGTTGGCGGATATCCATGCGACGCCACAATGAAGTGCATTGACTCTGTAACTTTTACCATCAACAGCCAAGTCTGCTATTAATTGCAACCCCATGATGTGCATTGCTAATCAAAATATGATATAGAACCAGCAATAGCAGTTAGACTGTTAATTTGACATCCAAGACGTGATATTTCCTTTTAATCTTCCACCAACAGTGGTCTTGATGTTCCATGAAATCCAATAATGTGCATTTCTAATTCAATTTACAAAAGAACGAAATGCAAATTTTTAAAACATGCAATGTTAACTCTGGGAAGAATAAAACACCAATGTTAATGTCCGGATAAGATTGATGGTGACAGAAGTGAGAATAAAGAGGCATCAGACAAGGGGGACACTTATCACCAAAAATATGGAGGAAGGTTTATGAGTCCAAACTGAGAAGAACAGAGAGGGGGAAGAAATGACTGACCGTCAATTTGCAAACAACCACTATAGTTTTAATACAAGAAAGATCAGCTACACAGTTTGAATGTTGAAAGCAAATGGTTGGCTAGGATGCAAAAGTGGAATTTCTGACAACTGTAAACATTGCAAGAAATAAAAATAGAAAATCACCAAATAGAGAAATTGGACTACCAAATTCTTGGGCCAAACATTGAAAACTGGAGAAATACCATAAAAGAAGAGGATCAGGGAGGTTGGAGAGGTATTAAAATGTAAAAAAATATCTGACAAGAAACTAACCATCTGCTCACTAAGAAGAAGGATATATTGATCAGGAGTCTAAACAACCATATCTTACAGATGGCATAAAGAAGTGGAGATGGGCCAACACATCCAGAAGTAATGATAACGTTATGGACAGAAATTCATGGAATGGCCAACAAAGAAATTGTAAAAAGAAGAGGGACAATGACAAAGTGAGATTGGCAAGTTATCTTGCCATTGTACACAAAACACAACATGACTAGAGCAGCAGAAGCAAAGGAAATTACTGGAGAAGAGCGCATCATTAACAATGGGAGGAAAACAGGATGATGATTTCATGGGAAGCGATTAGAGTCGTAGAGCCAGGGCGAAAACTATATAGAGAAAACTGCAAAAACAGAGCAGGGATCACAATGGAAGTGTGAAATACCAAGAGTGTGACTTACACTATTGCATGTCTTTTTTGGCGATTTTGAAAAGCACATGGTCAGTTAGTAATTGCACCATTGCTTGTGTGTCTTATTTGAACAATATCAAGAGACATGAGGACATTTCCCAAAAGAGGACCTCAAATTTTTTCAAACCCGGGTTTTTTACATATTGGAATGTTCACAATTGTATTATGAGATTACACCTGAACGTGAATTTAGCCAAATACACTGGTCTTTATGTTATAAGATGATGATTTAGTTATTTTCTGGCGTGAACAGAAAATCAAAGCACGGTCTTTATGGGAGATTACGAGGGCGGGCAAGATCAAAACAAAAGCATGCGGTTTCTTTTTGTACTGTTTGTCCAATTCACCTTTGAAACGTTCTCGGTAGGTGGTCTAACACCGATCAAGTATGCAATTTTTAAAGAATTCTAATTCTCAAAAATCTCCTCCTGTCACTTCTGACAGGAAATCAAGGTGCATAACACCTTAACGTAAATCTCAAATACCAAATAACCTGCAAAGAAATTGAGTTTAATGAGTAACAAAATTGGAATTAAGTGCATTCTCAACACCTGAATTGTTTTCCACTAGATTGAGTGATTAACAGAAGCAATTGCTACCTACAATTGTAGGCCCGCATTGCCTGTATATGTAGGGATGGTTCATGAATGTAATGACTACGAAAAGCTACAATTACCTGTAGAAACGTAATTAAGAATAAAAATGGATTTCTCTTGTTTTGCCTATCTAATATCGTTCAGATTGGATGGGCAAGATTCGATAAAATATTGGAATGACTCATCCATATGACACAATTTATATTAGAACAAGTCCTGGATCGTTTTTCTCATTTTTGTATTTATTTTGGTTGTTTTAATCAACCAAAACTATTTTTTATTTCAATGGAGATTAGTTGAAAGGCAAAATATCCCACACTGTGTCAAAAATGAAGCACCAGTACTAGCTTCATGCACTATGTACCGTGGAAATGCCGAGTAAAACATGCGTGATGAATGGAACTATCTATATTGGCCTCGTATTAGATAGGCAACACCAATGATACGCATGTTTGCTTAATAACTAAATCCCTCGTCACTGAATAATAATTAGGGATGGAAATAGCACAACATGATGGGCTTTCCCCATTTGGTCTTTGGGTAGTAGCTTCGGGGTTGCAAATAGAGGGTAGGGTTCATAGTTTGGTGAGGACAAAAGAGATAATTTAAAATTAATTAACTAACAAGGTTGAACGCAACCATAAAGCAACAAAAACAAATTACATTAACACACAAACGCACAACACAGTAACAGAGTAACGAACACTCCATTCTACAGATCTACTTCCCTACTGAAAGAAATTATGATTCATAATCCAAAATTTTTTGTGTGCAGCTTTTGTAATACATGCAAATCATTGCTGTGTCAGGGCTCCTTTGTAGTATGACAAGGTGTATGTTAACATTGTATAGCAGTACCTATATCTATTCGCTCAAGGCCTGCAGTATAAGGGTGAGTCGATACTTCACATTGTCAGATGCTCCTTTCAAATTAAACCCCCTAACAAAAACCTGTTCTGAGGCCTGCCACCCTGCCTTAGGTTGATGTTTGGGATTTTTTGAATGATTTTTTTTTTAATTTGCTCTTTTTTTGTTTGGTTTTCAGAACCCTTTTACTTTTAATTTTTGTTTAATAATTAATTTTTAAACAAAGGCGAACTCATATTTACGCCATGCGTAAACTATGTCCCCGCGGAATGTTGCGATCACTAACATGGCATAATCAACTACACAAACACCCACCCCCTCTCACCATACCCCGCACACTCCACCCCCTCCCCAACCCCTGCAAACCCCACCCCCCCCTCCCCAACACCACAACCCCCACAACACCCCACCCTCATCCCTAACACCCCACCCTCATCCCTAACATCCCCCCCCTCTGCACACCCCACCCCCCCCCCCCGCAACACCCTCATCCCTCCCCAAATCCCCGAAACACTCAACGCACCCCCTCCCCAACACCCTACAACACTCCACCCCCCTCCCCAACACCATCACACCCCACCCCTTCCCAACACCTGCAACACAACACCCCTCCCCAACACCAATGCCACACCCTCCCCAACACATGGCAACACCCCTCCCCACACATGCAACAACCCCTCCCCCTCGCCCAACACCCTGCAATACCCAAACCCCTCGCCCAAGCACCCCGCAACACCCCACTCCCTCCCCAACACCCCACCCCCTCCCCCATAGCATCGTAGTTCCTCATGTAGCGACGGAATTTTGCCTAGCCGATATATCACCGTTTCGAGATACAACAGCAATTACGCATATTTAATTAATTAGCTCATTTGCATACCTAGGCCGCTTATATCACAATACTTCAAATGGCAAAAGATTGCCCCATACTAGGCTTTCAGCCGCATCGGAATTTTGATCACCAATGTACCATTTCAAATATAGCAATTGCGCTGATTTGTCTAATAATTAGCTCATTTTGCATCTCTCAATTTTGCCCAAAAACATAGCCCCAAATATTATCAGTCGCTAACTCTTCAGTCCTGCTTCCTTCCTCCAAGTACATCATCATTATACGCCTTACGGAACTCCAGACAACTGTACACAGTCCTTGCAGAAAATTCTCATAATTATCAAATTAGATACTTAATTACCATATTTTATAAGGCACAATCTAATCAGGGTCGAACACTCATCAACCCGCTTCTTCTTTCCACCCAGTTTACATCAATTTTCACCCTTACGGAACTCCATATAATTCGTATACAAACATGGTTAAACCTTTTTTTATCGTGGACGTACGAACGGACGGACGCTGCTCATATTCATAGTCCCGTTCTGACTCGTTCGCGGGGACACAAAAGGCTCATTCAATGAAAGCATAAGTCGTCCTGCTGTCCGTGGGTGTTTGAAATGGGGGGACAGAGGTCACATGAGGTCACCAACATGTGGGCCACTACCCAAGACCATTGTATCCCAGTTTCATGAATATGGAAACAGGGCAATTAGTTTAGAGTTGACATTTTGGTCGACATTTTTACCACCACCACTACACAGACACACTACCATAGCAATCCCTATCCTATTGTACTGAATGTTACCGTACCCACTTCAAATCCCACTTGGCGACATGGTCTCTGTGTCACTTTTGTTGTAAATCTGTCCTATCCTAGAGGTGCAGCCTACTAGAGCACATTCTTATGAAGTTATACTGTAGCAACCAATGGTCTGCAGAGTCTAACTACAAGAGCACAACCAAATTGAATTTGTCATCTTATAGAGGAAGAGAAAGAATTTAACACAGCATTGCATTAGAATGACCACCTCAAAAACAAACCCCTTTGAAAAAGACTAATTAATCATAACAAAATGTGACAAGTTAGTTCACTTAACCCATAATGAAGGCCGAAGTTCTCTTTAGTAAAAATATAACAACTGATAGCTTTGCTTTGTTGAATTGGTTTGGCAAGGGGGTTTGATTTTATATGAGGTGTTTTCAGAAAGTCCAACATGCACTAAACACCATCTTCAGAGTGAATTCTAATAGTTTTGAGACGTATGGCATTTGTGAAGTCACGGTAAAATCCATGTGTCATTTACTAGAGTAGGTGACATTAATTCTAAATGGAACAGCTAGCACATTTAACATTTTTGAAAATGTGTTCTCACTCTCTGTGCTTCTTTACAGAATTAGGCAAACACCCACCATAAAAGCGATACCCATCTGTCAGTATGTGGCATCAATTAGAGAGGAATACCACATTTAACTTTTGGAAAATCAGATTTGAAAAGGGTGTATTAGGTATCAGCTATTTACTAATAATAGTCATGATGTGTCTGATAAGGATGTCAAATGAAGTCATTAACATAAATAAATAGCACACAAACAAAGAGTGTTTTAGCCCAGCTAGACACAGACAAAGTGACACTCCTCATTGGACATATTCTTACCAAAATCAATGAACTGATCAGAGTCTGATGTAAACAAATCAAGAAAAAAATCCTTTTAAAAACATTCCTTCGGCAAGAGTATCACTTCAGATCTCATAACACATCAATTTTGTAATGATACATAACCTTTTAGTAATATGACAGATTACAGTAATCACATTTTTAAACATTGTGGTATGTTTTTTGTCAGGAATTCTCTGAGCAAGAATTTGTAATGTGTAACTAACATGAGATACAGAAACTGTTGGATGTATTGTTTCAGAGTTTTTTTTGTTTGAGTATTTTAATCTTATCTTTTCAACAAAAACTACTGCAAATTATCTAACATGGATCTCATGAAACTGCAAGTTCAATATTTTTTATATATTGGTGTGGGGTCTCTATGTAACTGCTTATTCAAGTCTTTGGATGTAGTAAAAGTCTACATAGCCTATATCTATATAAAAGTTAGTAATTTGAATAGGTGACATAGACCAAAAATATTTCCTTTGGCTTTAGGCTTGCATTGACACACGTTTCTACGCATAACCTAATCCATATCCAACCCCCCCCCCCCCAAACACTCATGTTTTTCCTGCCCCATACAAACATGATTTTTTAAATCACTGGCTCCTTAAACTGTTCATTTCAGACCTCTTGGACTACCCATTTCAATCTGAATCAGTTAAGTTTTTACCAAATATCCGACTGACTTCTTTCAATTGTTCCCCGTCCAAGTCTTTCAGTTGTTTCAGTCCGGTAAAACACACTTCGAATCTGGAGGTCTTTATTTGCGGAATAACCTGGATTCGCGAAAACCTTTAACAAACATCCCTCGCCGACCCCCCCTCTAACCACCAGTAGCCGCTCCGTCCACTAGAAAACACCAGGAAAACCCCACACTCGCAAAAATATGTAAACTTCAAACCTCCACAAATTGACTTACACAACAGTTGATACCTTCCCCACGTACCACAGCACTGCTTCTATGGAAGAATATTTAAAACTTACAATTCAATATCCCTCAATTCCAGTAAAGGCTATAATAACACTGGTTGGTCCATTAAAACTTATGTCGGACATTTCTCAAACCTATTGTTCATTCATCATTTGTTTAGCGCGTGTATTTTCGGAAAGGGCGCATCCATGATTAATGATTTCACACTGAAATTCTTGTTACTGATTTGGAACCAGTGTGCACTAATATTTCCAAACGGGCCGGCCTCAAAATTATCATTAATGGTACTTGCATTTGATTTTTGTTGGTCACGTACGGGACAGCAGGCGATGGTTTTAGCTTTATAGAAGCTTGTTTTTCCTTGGCCTAGATTAAATCGTAACACTAACAAGGTTCGGGTCAAGCGGCAATGATGCTGTAGACGATCGGGTCACAACACAAATGTTTACCGGATGGTTACACTGACGTAGTGATTTTTAAATCTTGCCTTGACCCGACACTGGCCCCAGACACTTGCTTAAAACAGGAATTTCAGGAGTATTGATCTACACTGACGGTTTTGCTGGCCATGGAGTGTCGGATACATAATTGTTAAAGGTATCAAGTAAGCATTTTAACAACAAGTTGTGCAGGGAAATAAGTAGTAATAAGTATCCCCAAGCAGGGAGTTCAAAATTCGGCAGACTTCGCGGACACTTTTAGTATTAAGTAAAACTTTGAATCACGGAAATACAATCCTCGCGAAAAGCGGCTCTCGCAATTCGCGAAATTAAATACCACGCGAAATTAAGTGTTTACAGTATCTCAATAAACAACTAAAAATCTGAGTTACAGCCCTTTCCCTTGAAATTGATTGGCATATGTGACTTTATTCCCAGATAAGTTTCCAAATAAAAGAATATGATTGACATACATTTATGGCAACAAAATGAGAATAGCACTTTCTAATCCCTTGTGTTGTATTGTTCTGAAAATGGAAGTAGATTTGATTCAGTTGGCACTGCTAAAGTTGTGGAAAGTATCATTCTGACCATTCCATGGAAGTGATTTGATTGAGTGGCATGCTAACCTTGTGGAAGTATATATTTCTGAACATTCCATGGAAGTAGATTTGATTCAGGGGCACTGCTAACTTGTGGAAAGTATCATCTCTGCAACATTTCCAGGAAGGAGATTTGATTCAGTGGCACTGCTAAATTTGGAAAGATCATCTCGACATTTCCATGGAAGTAGATTTGATTCGTGCACGGCCAACTTGTGGAAAGTATCATCTCTGAAACATTTCCTGGAAGTAGATTTGCTTCAGTGGCACTGCTAACTTGTGGAGAGTATCATCTCTCAAACCATTCCATGGAAGTAGATTTGATTCGTGGCACTGCTAATTGTGGAAAGTACCATCTCTGAACATCAGGAAGTAGCTTTGATTCAGTGGCCACTGCTAACTTTGTGGACAAGTATCATCTCTCAACATTTCCATGGAAGAGATTTGATTCAGGGGCACGCTAACTGTGGAAGTATATTCTCAACATTCCATGGAAGGAGATTTGATTCAGTGGCACTGCTAACTTGTGGAAAGTAACATCTCTTCAAACATTTCCATGGAAAAGTAGATTGATTTTCAGTGGCACTGATACCTGTGGAAAGATCATCTCTGAACATTTCATTGGAAGTAGATTGATTCAGTGGCAAGCTAAACTTGTGGAAAGTACCTTTGAATTCATGGAAGTAAGATTGATCAGTGGCACTGCTAACTTGTGGAAAGTATAATCTCTCAAATTTCCATGGAAGAGGATTTGATTCAGTGGCACTGCTAACTTGTGGAAAGTATCATCTCTGAACATTTCCATGGAAGTAGATTTGATTCAGGCACTGCTAACTTGGGAAAGTATCAGCTCTCAACATTCCAGGAAGTGATTGGTCAGTGCACTGCTCACTTGTGGAAAGTATCATCTCTGAACATTCCATGGAAGTAGATTGATTCAGTGGCACTGTAACTGGGGGAAAGTATCATCTTGAACATTTCCATGGAAGGAGATTGGATTCAGTGGCACTGCTAACTCGTGGAAAGTATCATCTCTCAACATTTCCATGGAAGAGATTTGATTCAGTGGCACTGTAACTTGTGGAAAGTATCATCTCTACATTTCCATGGAAGTAGATTTGATTCAGTGGCACTGCTAATTGTGGAAAATATCATCTCTCAACCATTTCATGGAAGGAGGATTTGATTCAGTGGCACTGCTAACTTGTGGAAAGTATCATCGCTCAACATTCCATGGGAAGTAGATTTGATTCAGTGGCACTGCTAACTTGTGGAAAGTCTATCTCTCAACATTCCATGGAAGTAGATTGATTCAGTGGGCACTGTAATTGTGGAAAAGTATCATTGACATTCCAGAAAAAAAGGAATGTTTTTATTAGAGTATTTACAAAACTTACAGAAGGAGGAGGTGAATCAAACACCGACGTCAGGCAGGATGAATCGTCAACAAAAACTGCTTACGTGCACCCGCCGTGAACCTGCCGGACTCCCAAGAGGACCTTGTGGTCTAGCTTTCATTATAAGAACTGCCATGTAAAACAGGAAGCATTGTGACATGGAAATTTAATTCAAAGTTACAAAATGATATCTAAATGAAACACCTCCTAGGTCAACAGTTGAGAACACTCTATGTGCCCACAGAATTCTATTTATTATAACCCAGAAGATAAACACCAGGAATAACTGTCATTAACTCTAATCAGGGTTCTCAATTTTTCCAGGCCCGCGGCCATGATTTTTGACCTTGACTGCTATAAAATATAAGGGAAAACATATGAAATTCAGGTGTATTTGGCCCTCAAAGTATGGAACTTCAAAACGTGTTCGCATTCTGTGGCCATTCAGCTAATATAATAGAGAACCCTGCTTCTGCATTAATCCAGCCACGGACCAAATAATGTATATCATCTCAGATCAGGCCGCAATCTTGTTGTTCATATTGTGAAATCTTGCGTTAAAAGAGAACAAAAACATCCCATCTTGCCCCTTTGCTTCACTCTCCGTGAAAATTGATTTTTCTGCAACAATTTTGCAGGAACTGTGCAGTGTGAAAAATAACCTGATAAATGACTTCACACAAAATTAATGCCAAAGATAAAAATTAATAATGACCCTATGCTGACTCTGCCTTAGAAAGGAAAATTACGCCTTAATAACATATGGCAGAATCATGCAAGTTTTGTTTTCACTTGGATAAATTAAATGAAGATTTATGTGGCATTGCATTGGGTCAATCTTCCCACAACAATCCTGCATAAATGTATCTGGAGCAGGACATACGTATTAGAAGTTTAGCTGTGCAGTGAGAAGAAAAACCAGGAACATCCATGGAATCCCTCATGGCAAATTGTCTGAAACAGTGTGGAGGAATTTTAATTAAAAAGTATTTTGTTTGACTACAACTGTAAGGCAGGTAGTAACAATGACAATTCGAATATGACAATAAGCATATGGGTCAAAATCACAACTTCACCTTCCAATCAATAATACTTCATATCTTATTCCCAGTGCTGCCATATTTGAGTCTCATAAGTTATTGTATTTAGCACACTATGGCGGCTATGCATTTAACTATTACACACAAGCCCTATGCATTAATCATATTAACAAACTGAAAGCAGCTGATTTGTCCTTTTTCTTGAATAATATGGTGGGACTATCAAACAAGCCAATCACAAATTCAGCATTAAAGGGACCAACTCAATTACACTATTTATTAGTTTTAAATCATAAGAAAAAATAAAACCAACTTTAACATAATTTATTCAAAAGTTTAATTTGAATCTAAAAATACCATTTAAATGAGCAGTCATAATTGTGTGTATTACAACAACCCAAAGGTTGCTGTACAAATATTTTCTGGTAACATGGACAACCCATTCTACTGCTCGTAGCATAATGAAAGGGATCTAGAGCAGCAAAAAAGATTTTGCAGCTGAAATGAGGAAATACAAGCTTCCAAAGTTTTGATTGGATGAGTTGGGTGGCGTGAGACGGAGGGATTGGGGTGGTACCCTTTAAATAGCTGCGTTAAATCATGTCCAATGTTGGAGGGCATATGATGCACTGCTTCCTAGAATAGCCAATCTGAGTGAGTAAAAAAGGCCACACAGACTGACGTTAGCATTTTATGAATGATGAGATTGAGGAAAACAGGACACCCCAAAACACTTTATATACTAAATCTGCACACAAGCGCACAGTCCAGTTTGAACCACTTCTGATGCACCTTTGCATGATAAAATAGTATGCATTGACATTAGTATTGAGTTGAAACAGATAATGCACGGCTCAAATTATTGCAAGTGCAAAATTGTGACATCAACTTCGCGGACCAATGCAGCCAAAATCAAATTTAGCTATGGGATGAAAGTACATACAACATTTGAAAAAAAACCATAGAAATTGACTTTTTTTTAAAGACCCTACTAACATGGATTTAAGTATGTTAGAGACAGGAATTAAAATTTGAAAAGTTAAGATTGCAACAATGGCCTGACTTGATCAGACCACGGGGGATGGCAAAAACACTTGGCAACAATCGTAAACCCCTCTTAAGTCAAACACATTGTAAAGTAATAGGAGATCTAACGTAAACTACGGTGCGTTCTACAATGGGTCGGTTACAAAGGGTTGATGAAATCTTGTGAAAAGATATACTACAGGGCCTGTTTTATAAAAGTTAAGATTAATATTTAAGCATGCTTAGAAGTTATTTTTCTTAGGTTTGAGCGAATTGCATCAAAATAAGTAAAATATTAAAATGTGTCTATGTGTTCAATACTAAAAATTTCTAATACTCTTACCATAGCCTGGCACTGAAACCCGATATAGATACCTTTGGGTCCTGGAGAGTGTCAGGCGCCGACGGTCGACTCACGTCATAGTTCGTTCTAAAACGCTCTAACGTTGGATGGTTTGGTGGCAGGAATGGATCCTCGGTCTACCTCCATAATCAATTGTTCTGGAAAATAGCAAAAGTTTTTATGCAGGGAATGCTCCTTTTATCATTCATTCCTAAACACTGAGATTGGTTACGCAAAATTAATTGGCTCATAGCCGTGTGATATGAGATGGCATCACACATTCCCGACATTTGTCATTTTAAGGTGCGCAAGCTCGATTCGAGCGCTCATGCGCACCTTAAGTGCTTATGTGGGCGCGAGTTATCGCACGCCTATCATTCAAACAATATGATGCGTCCCGGGCCACATTCGTTTTTTAAAAACAAGGGATCCGTGACCACAAAAACCAAGATAATTTCTTGAATAAGCAAATGCTGACCGGTGGGTGAATGAAAAAGCAGTGCAAACACCAGCCGTGATGCGTTGACCTTACTGCAGTCCATATTTACGGCCAATTGTAAGAAGTGACCTGACAAAGCCACGCATGTGACGTTCGATTTTTTTTAGCGCACTATTAGGATTTGTTTATGACACTTCCATGCTTCTGCAGTTAATTTGTTTATATGAGAATCGGAAAAAAATGATTCTTTCGTTCTGTACAAGGTTGCTTAAACTTAAAAAGTTTACGCTAAGCAAGTCGGGTGATAAGTTTACGCTTAGGGAGGGAGAGTGGTTATTTGAAGGAAGTTATTGACGGCAGCGTGCTTGTCACAAAAGTTTGGTGCGATGTATGCAGAAGATAGGCTAAAAACATACTTCATCAGATCGTGGATTCACACATGCAACTGGTGCGGCAAGAACATCATTAGGGCGGCCTACTGATTACATGGAGTTTTACTAAAATTTGTACTTGTCACAAAACCACATGGAATGGTGTGGATCGGAGATCTCTGTCTCTAACGAAATATTAACCTTGAGTTTAGGAGGTTTTTCCTGTGGACTGAGCTACAAATGGTATCAAAAAAGTGTATACAATACAATATTTTGTGATAAAGATATTTTTACTCAGACTACTGTTTTGTGGGTTTGCTGTGTTGATATTCACTGTCATCCAACTTCCAGGCCAGAGCATGAGATATACTTGTACCAGACTTATTTAAATTTTATAGCTGAGTATACTTTCAATATGTAAATCACTCCTCTTACTTGTGTTGGAGGATTTTCAAACGGCTCCTCTACGCTCTCCTTAGAAGCGCCAGAGGAGGCTTTTATTGCTCTCCTGCTCATTTCAAAAAACGATGTCTGCAGTTCAGCATGTAACGCGTCAAACCACGATACGCATACGCAGTGCTCAGGTCAATCAAAGGCGCATAGTAACAATGGATGATCGATTTAAACAAGCGGTAGTTCATAGAGTAAAATTAACCATTAATTTAGTAATGATGTTACTAAAACAGCTCATCTTTGAATAAAAGTCGTAAAGATGATAAGAAAAGGTATTGTTTTAGCCTCTGCCGTTGGGTCTATATGTCATATCACACGGGCTTCAGCACTATTTAGCATAAAACAAATCAGCGTTACTCGGTGTTCTACCCAAAAATAATGCTGTGCCAGTAGATAGAACGATAGACACACGGCCCAGATGTAATCAAACAATACCCTTAAACTCTAAATATCTAGCTGACTCCAATATGGATACACCTATTTGTGTATACACCTGGTTCAGATGCTGAAGATGCAACGATTTATAGATTTAAAAAAAAATTTCCGGAATCAATCTTAAACCCCCCCTCCGTTTTTAGAGGACTCCAGACAACTCAATCACTTAAAAGTCCCCTTGCTAAAAAGATAATGCCACCAAGTTTGATGACGGATTTACTCAACATATTTTCCGACACAATTAGGGGCAAGGGGTCCAACTCAACCAGATAATGATCTGACACACAAAGATGTCATCATAATATCACCAAGATTTGAAAATAAAATTAATGAAGTTTTTTTTTTGCATCCTAGGACCTGAGATGTTCTTGACCTCAGTGATTCATATGTATTCACTTTCAGCCATTCCACTGCCAAGGCCACTTATGCTAGCCAATACAGACACAAGAATTGGCTTGAAAATTGGCACAAATTGAATAGATGTTAAAGGATGGCCCGATTTATTATAAGACGTTTTACTTTTGATGGACCATGACATATGATAGGTTTCATGTTTTTTTCCTTTTGTAAGCCCATTGGAATATTTCTGCCAAACATTAATTTTAGGTGATCAAAAATGGGTCACTTTTTGCTCATAATATCCGATGCAATCATCTTTTACCATTATGATTAAAGGTTAATTGGTAAACCAACTTGGAAATCACTGGACCAAAATTAAAAATAATCAGATTACTGAGTCATAATGTCCTAGCAGTTCTTCATGATTCTCTACAACAAATACAATTTCTATTATAGTCATTCCCTCATGGCTATTACACACAGGTTTAGTTCTTTACTGAGGACTTACCTTTTATAATATTTTGACAGATTTGCCAGCAAGAGTGCCTATGATAAGATAAGCCTGCTGCTTACTGTTGCTGCATGAGGGCAAACTGAGACCAGTCTGGAAAGAAAACAGAATCAGAAGAATGCAATATTGAAATATGTCCAGATTTGCTCAAGAAATAAGTTCTTTCACCCATCCACTTGTGTGACAAATCACTAGTTATACAAAGTAAATGACAAGCACCAAAGCACCCTACAAAGAAAATTTTTTAGGACCCTGTTCACACTAGCAAAAATTCTTATTTCGTTGAAGCATTAACGAAGATTAAAAATCTCGCAAGCGTAGTGTGTTAGGCTTTTCCATATTTTGACGAAGATTAATCGCTTAATTCAAAAAGGAAAATAGCTTATTTCAATTAAAGGAATGGTTGTTGCGATTAGAGATTTACTAGTGTGACGCCAAAAATTCGTTAATTAGGAGGTGATGTGTGCGGTTTACATAGTAAAAGGCCCTATTTCCATTAAGCCACTGTTTCGATCTTGTTAGTTTTTTCTGCTTTGTGTATGTGATATTGGTTGTAGTGTTGTACACACGCTTTATGAACTAATCAAGATCAACTATTCTTTGTCGGAAAAAAAAAAGCAATTTTGACGGTGTGACGGGGTTAAAAACTGCACAGGGCAGGAGAAACATTCAGGGACTGAAACGCTGTTAGAACACGAGATCAACTATGATTGATTCAAATCCTTACTCATATGTAATAAATACATCATGGATCAAATGCATGATACACTGGTTAACTTAAATAAAAAACTAACCGTTTGCTGAACTTGCTCCTATACATTCACAAATTTAGTGTTCCTATTCTCGAGAGGTAGGATTGACAAGTTGGCTTGTATCAGTTGTATCTCAATTAAAAAGAAGTCTTCTTTTCTGCCACTATGTAAGCAATAGAGCAGTAAACTCTATTCGATCCGTGGAAATGTATATATCAATAACCATGAGGGCCTAAAAAAAATGTTTGTTGCGTAACAGAGGGTCGGTCGTTGTTTTTGTTTAATGAAACTTATATAACTTCACCACGTTTTACTAGTGAATGCAATCATCTACTATTTAAAACTTTTTTCAATGACATAGCAAGAGTTCTTTTATTTTAATTGTTGAGTTGTTTTGTTGTCTTGTGTTGATGTTGTTTGAACAAAAATTGAATTGTAAGTGAAAATCATGGGTCGATCTGTGGGATTTTTTTAAAAAATGTTGTTCTAATTGCATAAAACGAACTTGGAGTCAACCGTTTTCTAGTGGTGTCGGGTTATGACAAACATTTTTTGCTAACCCCAATCCTATAAACCTGAAGACTGGCCAAAATACTTACAATTAGATACAGTTTTCGAACTTTGATCCCCTTGTGGAAAATTACCTTTAGTGTTGTCATATGGGAATGTGATCAGTGATTCTTAGGAATCCAAATTCATTTCAAGAGAATTTACTTCAGACCCATCTTTGATCCATTTTAAGAGGAGCATTAAAAAGCTATCTTGCTCCGTGAGGCGAGATATGAAGACGAGCTTTTTAAAAGCTCCAACTTCTGGATGGAAGACAGCTTTTACAAAGATATAGCTGCACCGCAACACCGGCCGGCTGAATATAACAACCGAGTTGGGACCAGAAAGAAGCAAGTTAAAGCTCATGCATTTTCAATTAAGGTGTTAGCAGTAAGCATTGTATTACTGCAATCAAGTTAGTACAAGTTACATACTTAGACTGCCACTCAAGATTTAATCAACTTACCATGATTGTAGATGTTATCATTAAGTGTATCAATTTCAAGAAAATGAATTACCCAGCCTTGAACCTCGAAAACCTCGAACATGAGTGGAAGTTTTTTGTTTTTTTTAATTTGAAGGGATCTCTGTCTAGACTAGGGAGAGTAAACAGGGCATGCACGAACAGTCACACATATCAGTAACAACAGTCGAACCCAAGTTGGCAACAGTCAGTCATATTATCAGAATTATCTTAAAACTAATGGGAGTAAGCTCACGTTTTCATTAACTAATGGCGATTCACGTGCTGACAACGG
>JAMKCH010020621.1:0-106651 GCA_023653785.1 Ophioderma brevispina | reverse complement strand
AATCCCTATATGGGATTCTAACGTTTCTTAGTCCATTGTCTATGTTGTGCTTTTGCCAACATTCCATGGACCCACACATAAAACATGTCCAACTAGAATTTAGTGTACTCCGACTTATGATGAATTGTTCAAAATGTGTTGGTCTATCCTATGTGGTATTCGGATCATCACATTGTCATGTGCTCTTCGGTATGTTAAACCACCTCCTATGAAATTTGCAAACCTCGCGTGATTTTTCGTCACATCTTGATATTGATCAATTTAATACTATCCTCAGTTCGTCCTTTGTGGCAGTCCCAGTCCCACTCCGTGATTATTATGAGACCATACATCTTCTGTTCAACTTTGGCCCTATTTGGCACAAAGAAGCGTACCATCGGATTCGCCTTCCTTATAAGATCCACCAGGTCTGTGATGAAGACCCCAACTTCTTATTGTTCAATAAAGCCAACCAGTAAACTCATTGTCGATGCTACACGTGACTTTGTTGTAGTACAAAGAACTGTTCGTAACACTAAAAAGTCTTTTGAATTCCTCTTCCCAGGGCTTTGCATTGTGCTAACGCTGATGCCGATCTTGCAATACTTTCCTACTTTCTCTGTTTGATTACGGTTGGAAAAGATGGGAAACAATATGTCAATGCTGAAGTTCTCTCCAGGGCAGATAGGATTGCAAACTGTATATGCCAGGTTATAAAGCACTCTTTGACTGCTGGGGTTTGCTGAAATAATTGTCAAAACTCCAACATGGGTTGCACTATGGACACCTTCCTTCCTGGCTCATTAAACAGAACTTGAAATGTCTATTTCCTTTCATCACGCAGATTAAACCATTTCTATATTGCAGCATATTCCACACACTTTTGAAGCATTCTATCATTATCCCTGTACTTAGAAGAATATTCTTTGGATCATTATCCAAAGACTATAGGCCATCAGTTGCCAATCTCAAATTCATGCCAAATTGATTGATAAGGCAGCATCAGTCAGGTAATACAGCATTTTGGCGATTATGATCTTGGTGAGGTCCATTTCAATCTGCATCAAAGTCCCTCGCCTCTACTCCTAGAACAGCCCCTTCTACAGTAGAAATTACATCCTTCACGCTTGAATGCTATAAGTATTCCTTGACTTGAGTGCGGCTTCGATACAATTTACATATATTTTGATTAAAAGTCTTGAAACCAGTTTTGCTATCACAGAACCTACTTTTGCCGGTTTGATCATTTTTTCAGCATAAAAAGTAGAAGGTAATGCCGATTATGACAACAACAACTCGGCAAGGTTGAGTAACCAAGTCAGGGTCGTATTGTGTGTTTCTTATGCACTTTTTTCTTTTGATACAATGTGTATGGGGTGTTTTGTTGTGGTTTTGTGTGCTTTGAGGTGCAATGATTAATGTGAACATGCTAATAGGTGACTTAGAATCGAGCCGCTAAGTATCACGGAATGCCAATTTTTCGCCTGTGACCAAGAATGTCGTCTACGACCCGAAAACTTGCAGCTCACTGACTTATATCTTATTTTTTCCTAGTTTTTGGTAGAGCTAGTTAGCGAGTGAAACACCTATACTGCTTTGTAATTTGAAAGTACCCGAAACAGACAATATGGGGTGTCAGCATTTCAATTTGAACATCGCGTAATCACTAGACCTCATTGGCAGATTCCTTTTCACTTGGGAGTGCGGAAACATTATATTTAGTCTATCAGATTAAATGGATTCCTATGCACTCCCCCTTAAAACTAAATTCTAACATGATTTTGAGAATCTCTACGACGGGGTCCGTTTGGCGGCCATCTTGGATCTGAAGAGGTCAGTCATATAAAATGATCTCTGATTTAAATGACATGTATCTCAAATGGCTCGTATCATCATAAGGAATCAGAAAATATATACTTGTGATATTTGTGATATCCAGCAACAGAGATATGGGTGAAAATGTGATAAAGGTCATTGTACTTTTGATTCGTCATTGTACAGGGGTCAAACTTTCAAAATGCATGGATCTTGACAAAATTGGTGTCAAATTGTAGCTATGAGTATGAGCAATATAGAAAAGTATAGCTTGGCCTATCTAGGATGTTTAGTTAGGTGGTAAAATTTGGTGTAAAGTTACCTCTTATCAAATTGGTTGGAGTCTACGCATATAAGTGCAAGAAATTTACTTTCTGACCTAAACAAAATTGTTTGTGTTATCATACTTCTCAATTGTCACAGAATAATGTGTCAAAAGTCTAGAAAAATCAACAATGTGGAACATGTAAAAAATAGGGGAAAGGTCTGTACAGGGGTCAAAAGCAAAACGGGTCTAATTGTTTTGAAACTTACACCAACGTATTCATCAAGCCATCTATAACAGAAAAATGCAAATTAGATGGAAGCATTAATGACCCCATATGATATTTAGACCATTGTTACATTTTGACCACTACGGGACCAAATGGTGAAATTGTTATAGTCCATTTTTGAAAAGAATGGAAGCATTCTGAAAATGTTACCCCAGAAAGACCGTAGACCTTTATTGCCCTTTAACTATAAAACTATTAACTATTAAACTATTGACCCAGAGTTAGGGCAAACTATATATTTTTAATTCTTAGGACATAGCCAAAATGTTGGTATAGGTTTCAGTACAATCATACCTACTTCATATTCCCCGCCCCCTGCAAATACATGTTTCCCACTAATTATACTTCTAGACTTTTGATATGTTATTCTTTCATCATTGGTACGTACTCTGTTGCTCATAAAGTTGGAATAATTTTTTTCAGACCCAATCTTAAAACATATTTCTATTTGAACGCCTCAGTAATCACATTAGTGTAGGTGAATGATTACATAATGGTCACCACTAGCCAGGTAAAGTGAATCCATGCATAATTTTTGAATTACGTAAACAATGCCCTTTGTGGAAGCTGTTAAACTGTAATTCAGAGTATGTTGTTTATTCCTTTCCCTGCACCCACGCCTGTGTGCAATGAAACCCAACGTTTTAAGAGTTTAAAACACAAACTGACACAGCGGTCCCCTAGGCCATGCCTGTTCAACGGCATTTTCAATAGCCAAGAGTGCCTTGCACTTCCGAAGGTCTGTAAATTCCTCAGAACATCATCGGAGGTGGGTCATTTGATGCCACGAAATCTCCAGGACGACCACGATGGACTACCAGACCGAGATGATCGCCGACTGCTTAAAGGTGATCCTCATTGCTCGGACGGCATATATTAAAAACAAATATGCCAATGGAAAGCTTATGACTCCAGGTGCCCAAAATATCTTTTCGAAAAAACATTAATCGTGTAATTAGCAGCTAAACCAACAACGAACCCCTATATCTCGCTGGATTTTACGCCCCAACTACCGCTAAGCTTTCTTCTTGACCTTGGCCAAATTCTTGTGACGTAGGCGATTGTTACAGTCTGTTGCGCAATTTTTTTTTTATGCACTGCCAAGCGTAAAAAGGAACCCCAAAACATCGCCCTCTTTTCCTGTGTGAATTTCGCCAATATAGCGATAAATGTTGTTGACTAGGTTCCTTGATCTCTGTAGATTGGTAATTATAATTCCCGGCTTCATAAGTGTGCAAGAAATGTGAAAAAAATCGCTTGAATTCTCATCGCCTAAGATGAATCGTCAGTAGTGAGCAGAGCTCAAAGCAAAGCTGTGTTTACACGCAAGTGTGAGATTTTGACCACCACTCATGCTCCTAGAGCATATGTTGTGGCAACCGTTCCAGAGCGGAGCTATTCATTATAATATTGAGCGCTGACCACAATAGCAGTAGCGAATCTCGCTACTGCTTCTTTTAAAATATATAAAATTGTCATTATTTTTTCAGGTTAGAGGCAGAGGGTTAGAGGGAAAAATTCTAGGTCAAAAAAAATAAGAAAAATAAATAGTTGCCCTTTGAGGTTAGTGAGGGAGACCTGCCCCTGGAGCATGGGTGGTGGTCAAAAACTACCGCGTGCGTAAAGACACGGCTCTTCCATTGATTTACGTTACCCCCTCTTATGCTAACCGATGGAACTGCATGAGGTATAGGCGCCATCAGGGGGAATAACGGTGGATATCTTATAGCGTGTTTCTATTGAACAGACGGTATTTATCCAGATAAAAATTTATCCGGTTAATACTGAGAATAAACAAAGGTGCGAAGTTTCTATTGAGCAGCGTTTTCCGGAAAATGCGCCCGGCCGTCACGGACTGTGATTTTACCAACTAAAAGTCAGCTGCACAGGTCAACCGCGTTGTATTGTGGATCGTGACCTTGCCGAACTGGCGGGAAGAGCGAATGGCCTTAGTCTAACGTCAAAATTCGCTGAATATCTGCCTCTCCCCATACAGAAATTAACGCTTTAGTTGCCTCTGTTGTACAAACAAACGCCGGAGCGGGAGGTGCATTTACAGGCATTGTAAAAACGTGAAAAAATCCCTCGGAATTCGTAAAACGGTGGCCAAAAATGTATCCCCGCAGCAGGTTAGCGATGACAAAATGCGTTGCTCCACCCTGGTTAGTGGTTACTAACGTCAACATCGATGCCCATGTTGGGACGGAGGTCAATTGCTGTGATCACGTGGCGTCAATTTCCGGTCTTTCGCCGGTATGTGCACTCTATCGGAACGGTGTGTGTTTCTATTGGCGTTAACCGGATAAATTCTCTGGCATTATCCTTCCAAAACAAGGATAAATACCGGTGGAAACTTCCATCGGTATAAGCAAGAAAATGCAGTAGGACGGCTGTTTCTATTGAGCAAAGTTAATCCCTTTTCTGGTTTAAACCGGATAATTGGTCCCAATAGAAACACACCTTTAATCTACTTTTCTCAGACCGGGAAACAGTCACTCAATTATGCTTAGTGAACCTTTTTATTAACGAATCACTGTTGGCTTTGCTATTGGGTTTCGGGTAAAGTCTTGGCTCATCGAGCGTAACATGGCGGTAATTACCTTAAATAGCGACAATTTGTTTACCATAACAAATTGCAGTAATACTGCGAAGCAAGGAATTCAGTATGTTTAAAATGCCGACTGAACCGCCTATCTGGTGCTAGATGTGGTATAGAGCCATCAAATCTACCAGATCCTTCAACCTACAGTTTCTGTAATCTGTTTTGCTCATAATTCTGATTTAGTTAACCAGTTAGAGAAATATGGTCAAGTCTTTCGAAAGCGCAGAAGCCGAACGATACAGGTACTTGGATTTGGTTTACTTGCATCGACGACTGCACAATCGGGACGTCACCCACCGGCACGCGCCCCGTCAATGAATATTGACTTTCGCTGAAGTGGTTTTGCTAGAAAGACGATTTTCATTTTGGCTCTTGTAACCAAATCGTGAGTAGCATAAATATGACACAGTTACATATAGGGGAGCAGATCTCAATTCAAAACGCACTGAACAGGAAAGTTGAGTACCATATAGATTTTTTTTGGATATTAAAATGAAAGATAAATATTTGAAAGTCCCCCCCCCTCAGTTTTTTAAAAAGGTTTACACTTAACATTTAAAACAATAGCGATAACCTAGGAATTGCATATATTTTAAAAACCCACTTAGTACTTGTAACAAAATTGCCTCTAACTAAAGACGGAAGTATTCTTCAACAAGCGCGACTTATTGCACTTGTTAGCAATATCACGAAAATTCAAAAGGACCATACTTTTATTGCAAATCCATCGCTCTTGGTTGAGAAATTTGCATAATTTATCCTGATTTATCGATTTTTCTAGAAATACCTCGCATTTTCCATCATAAACGGAATTTTAAATGGTGTATTGATCTTGCAACCCGAATTTTCAAACTAGACTCCTAATGCCATACAGTGTCAAGTTTAACCTCCCTGCGATCAATATTGGTTCAGAAAGTTAACCAAATAAAAACGCCAGTCCAAATCACTGATTCAACGCGTTGCAGGGGATGCGACAACTGGAATGATGAAAAGTTAAAGGGTTAAGCCACAATTTGGATAATCAGCGCTGGTCCCGTCTCTTGTGAGTTCGTATATGCAGTGGCAGAACACACGTAATGCGCCAATATCTGTGGTGATTGTGCATCAGGTGCATGGAATCATTTATTTTTAGTAGGCCAGGTCATATCATCGAAATAAATTTTAATTTCAGAATGCTCAGTATTAGAATATTTAATTAATACATTCAATTTCCTTTTTTTTAATTTACACAGTATTTTTCGAAACATAGCAGAATTTCCTATATGCTAGTAGTTTTCTATATAGGTGGGTTTGTGGCAGTCATTGAAAAGAATAGTCTCGTTCGCTAATTGATGAGCTACTAAAATGTATATATTTATACACAAGGGTACGTGGTGAGGGGAATCAGCTCTGGCAGATAAAACACGCAAAGCGAGAGGTGAGAAGTCACTAAGTCGTTATTAAAGGTCTATGCACTCTTTGACGTACTCTCTAATCTCATCTAATCAATCTACTTCTTTTCCACAACTTCCCAACTTACTAAATAGGAGAGTCAAAGGTGAGGATTGTTTCCCCTCCACAATAATATTTAACCAATCAGAACATCCAATGATTTGTCGATGATACATTATTACTCCGTTTACTGTCCTATTGATATTGCGCAAGGATGATTAACATTTAAGGTGCAAGGTTATTGTGGGTTGAAGTTTATAGGATGATGGCCTACTTAACTCTTAAACTTGACAGTTTGTTTCCTAAAGAATTTTAAGATGAACCACTCAATATGGACTTTTAAGACTATCCCAAGAAACAGGACAAGATCTCTCTTGGTATTCATAGTAATCTTCCGGTACTTTGATTTCACATCTTAGGAATGTACTCCTCAACCCCGGGATTTTGTCAGTGCTCCACACTCAAAACAAGGAAACAAATATAAACATATTAACTAAACACAGGTATAAGGTGATTCTTCCTCTTATGATATATTTCGTCGAGTTTCGCCATTTTTTTGAAATTTTAGAATTAACTTTTTCCTATCAACTGCAGTTCGAAAAGAGAACTTGGTGTATGACAATGTTACGTGGGGGGTGGGTGCTGCCTGGGTACACGAGGAGAGCGAAAATTGTAGATTTTGTTTTCCACACTTGATCAAACGTTTTCATGAAAACATTTATTTTAACAATCAAAATCACTGCAAAAATGCAGCAGAATTAAGGAAATACTGTAACAAAGAAAACTACTGTATTTGAAAAAGTAGTGTAAAATAGTGTAAATGTAATGTCCAATTTCAGACCCTGTTTTTAATAAGTGTAATCCTTCAAATTCCATAAAACTGACTGGTCAGTCAAATTCTCCGTATATTTAACACACTCTGTAATTTTGAATTAAATTATTTTACAACAAACCGATATATATACCACCGTGTCAAAAAAACTTGTTGATATTTTGGGATAGCCCTATTAAGTTTCAGAGGTTTCGTCAGTTTCAAATTGTTTGGCTGACGTAATTTGAGGAAGATGGTGGTCCTCATATTAAACTTGATATATCTCCATGTTAAACATTGTTTTAGTCATCCAGATATGATTCCCTACACCTTCACCATCTCTGTAAGGAACTCGCCAATAGCTCCAAATATAACTATTTTAAGTACTTTGGATTAATTTATTTTTGAGTATATATTAACTGTAATTATTGGCAAGGTAATTTGTTCGCAGAATTGCTGGCAATATAAATACGTAAATTGACGAGTCTTTTTATACGTGTATGTTATGACTGAACTATAAAGTGAAGTCCTTATTTCTTTGTTTGTTTCGTTGCTTTTCTTTTCGTAAACTATTCCTCTTTTTAATGTTTTTCCTTTCATTCATTATATACATTATGCACGTTGTGAAGACCATATAATTCTAGTGATTAGGTTCAACGGTATTTATATATTATTTGTGTTTTGGTGTGCTTTCTTCACTTGCGAACTACACCACGGTTCTTCCTATATATATAAACCTTTAAAACTGACGGGCTTTTCGGAAAGTTTGTTGTTCATAATAACAATTTACTTATGATGTTTCTAACAACATATTATTTCATCGGAAAATGCTAATTATTCTTTTACGTGTATCATCTTTGAGAGACCTTCATCAGTCATTCGATCGAAGTTTATTATACTAATAAAAAAAGTCCTCCGCTTGGCCAGTGGGGCGCCGCCATTAACATTATAGCTTACAGCTATCTACCTTACTTCATAAATGAATAGGAACATCTTCTTTCTTAGAATTATGACTCTGTTCGCCTGAAAAATTATTTAGCCTCATGTAATATTTGAAATATGCTGTCTGTCATGAGAATCTACTATAGAAAATATTAACCGACGCTGAAATAAAATCATCGACCGGACGTCTGATGTTGAATGTTTTGTAACGTAAAATGTATGGAGATCTTTTGGATAGTTAAAATTGCGGTGAAGTTGTCCACACTTCAAAAGCAACTCATTTGAAGAATTATATTTAGCAAACGCTGCGATGTAGCGTGTTGTAGTGAATTAGTCGAAATGTTTGTATCTTGAAGTGGGGATGTCCCTATTTGAGCTGGTCAAAATCTGGTGAGTTGTCCCGTTCAGATGTATTGAGAAGAGTTTACGTTAAAAAATGTGCTTTGGTTTGTTATGACTGTTTTATGTTTTCGCATTTTAATTGGGATGGGCAGGTTTTTTCCGGAGAGTTTAAAATATGGCCGAGTTAACCGACCAAGTATCATCATTGTGTTGTTTGCTTCTCGCAACATATTACTTTTCAATAATATGAAATATATGTTTACAAACACATCAAAAGACTTTCTGTACTGTGGAGTTGACAACTCACCATACCATCTATTTATCCCTCTAAACAACACTACCCTCCCTATACGTGACAATACAACCCAACCAGTCTTTTTATTTCTTTCTTCTTCTTAACACACCACAACCATAATGTTTCCCAAACACAACTCCTCCAATACTCTGAATTAACTCCACCACATTTTACAACACCCTCTATAAAAAGACCTAAAAGGGCCTTTCAGTTTGTAGATTTTCAAACCATCACCCCCAATACATCAACATAAGACTCCACATCCCAAACTTGGCCATAACTAACTCTACCAATAATGAGTAAATTTCACCAGTTTGATGACCTCTCTTAAGGACTACCCCCACTTTAAAGTACAAAAACATTCCCAACTCGCCATATAATATAGCAAAGATCCACGTTGCCAAACAAACAATACTTAACTCTTCCCATCTCCCCGGATTTTGATTTCTCACCATATTTTAATGCTCCCAAATTTCCTGTCCGGCCTGCAATGATGGCAGCCACCAGTTGCTGAAAATGACGAATAAATTTATTGTATTTTTTTATTTAATTCCGTCCCTATCAACTGTTCATCCCACTAAACAACCTTCTCCAACTATACCAACCCCTAAAACTAAATGGGGTAAAAATATACCAATGGTCATTTTACCACTTTTTTACCACAAAGTGGGTTCAACTTTTTAAAACCTCTTAAAATAAGGAGTTTCCAGATGACCAGCGTTTTAAGTTGTGTGAAAAAGGGGTTAGGAGTTAAATGTCATCTGGGACTCGGCGAAACGGTGCAACTAACTATAAAAGGACTCGAAACTGCAAATTAAACTGTAAAAACGTCTGTTTAAACTGTTGTGAGTCCCAGCTGGCCAGTCAAAAACGACGTTATTTTACTGAACATTTTAACCAGTGTGGAAGAAAGGGAATAGTGTGGGTGCAAGCTCATACTGGAGAAATGACAATTATTGGCTAAACACTTAGGGGACCTCGTATGGAATGGGATTCAGGTTGTAAGGTACTTCTGAGGAGGATGGTTTTTTATAAAACTCATCTCCATAGAGGTCCCTTACACGCCCCAATTCCATCTCCAGTATTGATTCCCCACACCTATTCCCTTTCTCCACACTGTCAAAAATGTTCAGTAAAATAGCGTCGTTTTAAAAATTTTATTACTGGCAGCTGGGACTCAACTAAATCCTAATTCGCCTTTAAAGGTTGCAACAGAGATTTTTTAGAGGCACCCACTAGGCTAATTTTCGTATTTGCTCCTATACGAAATTTAGAAATTTCAATGTTTTTTTGGTACCAAAAGAAACCTTGTTTCACTTAATCCTTTCAGATGGTGTTATTTTTTATGAAAGCTTTACATATCCCCCCAGGACCCCTATGAGTGTGAAATCTCTCATTTGCACCTTTAAAAAATAGAAACCTCACGCCACTCCCATATACACGTACAATCAGATTAAGCCAGCAGGAGCTCACGCAACTAATTTGTCCAACTTTTGACACACTTCGAATCAAATTTAATTAAAATTTGAGTGATTTGGATTACCAATATTAGTTTTGAAAAATGACAACTATTAAATTGAATTTTTGTTCTCTCCATTTTAATTTCAAACTTTTGAGAGCACATAGAGCACTCTTTTTCCTCATACTTTTCTTAAGGTGTAACGAAAGATTTCACAATATCGGTTCATCGATAGAAATAATCAATGAAATCCATGATTTTCGTTTGTACAAATGTAAAGCTAATATCCCCAATAATATCCCCATATAAAGGATTACGTACCGTTTATTCTTGTAGCAAACATTGTGAATTTGGCGCAAATACGAAATTTGACCTATGTTTATACAGGGTTGAGTAAAAAAAAAAACATTGACCTTCTGAAAATTGTGCCGCCATTTATTAAATTTAGGTAATCTTATCTTGCAATATTTGGTATCAACCTAAAAGCCTGGGTAGTTCAATTATCTTTAATTTGGCTGTATAAAGATCATTCACAACGGTTACATATAGGCGGAGCTAACGTCTTTTGAATCAGTAGTCAGCTTTTCTTCTGCCTCTGTCCCACGGTTCACCATTGAAAGAACGGCGTTCAGCGGAAGGAAATCCGTGTCCAAAGGAAATTCAGGCTTATTAGTCCATCTGCAAGAGTCTGATTCGAAAGACTGTAGTCGGTCTATACTTACGCGATTGGAAGGATCTTTGCAAGCAAATTAAAAGATATGAAACAAGCTTTCGCACAGATGAAACCACATAATGTTAGATATATAATTTAAAAATATTTCAAATTTGGTTTCAAAAGTTGGTTTATGAAGGTGGTGTAAAACCTTATAAATATGATCTTACCCAGGCCTCACGACTTGCAAAAACCCACCAACAAACAAACCTGGAAGAAACAAATCAATTCAGCAGTGTTCAGAAGCTCTGGAATGACAAGCTGAAGAAGGATGCGATTTCAAAAACACCCTGAAATATCTCAATGTTGAATTGTCAGAATAGGGGTGACTCTCCACCTTGGGATACTTCTGAACCAAACCAACGAGATGTGTATAGAGCTCTGTCAAGACTAAGCTTCTTACTGGAACCTCAATCTTCAAGGAAACCGTGCAAAATTTAATCACTTTACTTTGATCCAACCTGGCCGCGGTGTGGTGAGGAGCCTGCCTGAAACGAGAGAAGTCATTTTCCCCTTGTGTGCTGCTCAGCACTTCACAACAGAGAGACCCTTTTATAAAGCATCTGGAGCATAATGCGAAACCTGCACCGGGAAGCTGGGGCTATTGCTGGTCAACGGTGGTCACTATACCCATCTATCCTTGACCCCCACGCCACTTCACCTGCTTGATCACCAACATTCATGTCACACTGAAACCATCACCAAGCGAATTAGTGTAACAGTTGCACTGTCACACGCTCTGCAATCATTGCGTCACTTTTGCCAACTTACTTAACATCCACGCACTACTGATTGTGGACTCTTTACAGATTAATTCTGGTGCTCCTACATAGGTCAAAGGAGGGATCTACGTCAACCAACCACCAATGGCGACACAATCAGGGTCAAGTGTTTTTTTTTTTTTGACCCACCCTGTATTTTAAAATATAAGCATCAAAATGATGATGGCGGGTTTCCACATGGAAAACTTAACAGTCATAGATAGTCTATAAATACTTGCTATAAAACTTACATGTGTAACGTGGCTTTACCCGTATCAAAACGAAAATCATCGTGAGGAGATAAGATCCCGAATTATCCGATTGAAAATGAAATAGTACTAAGTGTATTTAAAGTAAACTCAAATTCCATAGAGCATGTCATTACCTATTCGAATGTTGTCAATCACTCGAAACATGTTTAGTAATTTGAAAACTTTCCATGTTTTCCTTTTCTATTCTCAATGCTAAACCTACACATATCTACATTAAATAACTGTTTTATTGACTAAACGGCTACCATCAATGAGCTTATTTTTCATATTGTGATAAAATTAGAGAAAGAATGTAAAAGGTTTTGTAATTATGCTAACCATATTTTTGGCGACATACCGAATTAAGTTTTTATCTTTCCTCACATCATTTTAATATGAAAACAAACTTATATTTTTCATATGAAGTCATTTTTGTTTCTAATATTATTTTGTAAATTAAAAAAAAAAAAAAAAAAAAACAAAATCAATTCTTAAGAAGCATTTTGCTTGGATGTATGTGCATAACCAAAGGTCCCCGTAAATGTTTTTTTCTTTGACTTATAACTGTATAAATAAATGTCTAAAGTAACAACCCAAACAACAAATGAGTATTTCCTCCTCTCTGGCCCAATTAGAAAAGGACCCTAAAAATTAAAACAGTTTGCTCTCAACTTAAACTGTCAACCTATGGTTTTTATATACAAACAATCCCCCTTTTTCGTCCACCCCACCCCACCACGAAATGATTTTCGTTAAAAATGGACTTCGTTGATCTTTTCTTGTTTACTATAGAATTTCGGCCTTAACATTAATAATTAAGAAGCCACGGACCAGTATGGAATGGGTTTACAGCAAATTTATACAGTCTGTGTCTTGTATTTTCTTGCATTTTCCGTTGTGTAACCTAAGCCATTGGAATAAAACCAGTCCGGAGTTGGTTTCATTACAAAATACCTGATTTACCACAAAGAAACTGAAATGTTTTTATACTATTTTCATTTCGAATGAAGAAAACATATAAATCAAAACAATGACCCAAATTTCGGGCGTTTCTATATAGGGCGCCAGTCCGTCCTTCAAGGGCAATGAACAGGCTGTATAGTCGGTAATTTGTTAGTTTAATATCTTATATTTACCAGTATGTGATGGCCCTAACCTTCTTCTGTAGTAACTTATACTTTATTCACATTCGAGACCCGTACTTTCGCTCCCCGTCAGATGCAATAATTTTGCATTTTGAACATCATAATATTGGAATGCTGGGCTCTTTTTTTATTTTAATCATAAAAACGCCTCAAACCAAACCTGTGAGCGATATCAATAGCACTTTCAAACAGTCACTAAATCGAGAACATATGAATCGCATTTATTCTTTATTACGACATACGTCTCTTTAAATTATAAAATAAACAAAATAACTAAATTGTAACATTTTTCCTATTCAAAAGGGCTGGCACATTCAATCCTAGAACGACAAACGTGCAATTAATAATGACCAAACACTGGTTTTTGTTCAGGCATAGGGACGGCTGCCCTCTGCTGGGTTTTCTACTCATAATAGGCTTCTCTCTATTGACACGTACGCATTATGTGGATAATGGTTAAATGTTTGCGGCCCACACGGTGGCTATTGAAAGAACACATGCTGCATTGTCACATGTAGTATCATGAAAACGAATTTTCATTCACACACCAAATACAAGCCTGTATATTGTGTAATGTAACCTCATTCGTGTTTTATTGGAAGTCCAAACTGTTACTGCTGTGGCAGGTATATGTTAGTTCATAGAAAACAGTGCAGTCCCAATTTCCACGTGATTATGATTTCGTGGTCGATGAATCAAAACAAAAGTTGGTCAATTTGTTTCAAAATCAAAATTTGGCATAATTTTATTTGCAAAAATACAACACCTGAAAGCAACATTTAATCACCAACAAGTGTGTGTTTAGATAGAGCAATCCTTGGCCTTCAAAGACAACAAAATAACAACTTTTTATTTTTTTTATTTATATTGTTTGTTACACCCGAAAAAAGAACATCGTGTGCAAACAAAAATCATGATGGATGGCAAATTTTATTGTTTAATTAAAAAAAAAAAAAAAAAAAAAAAAAAAATCCTTGTAAAAAAACTTTCATACCTTATATATTTAACAACAATTTAAGCCAGAACAATCCTATATGTACTCCAATGGGCGGGTTTTTGCTTAACTGAGCGACTTTCGGCTTAGATCTGCGCCCCTATATAAATCGCTATAATAACCTTTCCATTGCTATATAGCTTAATCAGGCCGTCCTAGCCAATGAGTTATCCACCTGTTAATCTTTGCCGTAGAGACCGGGAAATGTCAATGAGCCGTCTTCGTCGTTTTGTGGAGAAGACACTATGGAATCCAGTTATCCCGCCAAACTGTAAATCTTAGATTGCTTCAACATTATGCCAAGCCATAAAGGCCATAAACGTATTGCCGCAACGCGTTTCGGCGACTTTTCAGCAACGCGTTTGCGGACAATTTCAGCAACCGTTGCGGGCATTTCGTTCGGCAACGCTTGCAAAAGTATCAACGCGTTGCGGCGTCGCCATTAGAATGATGAATTTCTATTACGTATTTCAAAAAATAGACCCACAACGCGTGCAAAGTATCTAGCAACGCGTTGTGGAACTCACAACGCGTTGCAAGCCTTCACAACGCGTTGCGACCTTCACAAGAACGCGTTTCAAAACCTTCACAACGCGTTGCGAAGGTTTCACAAGCCTAAGGGTCATACGTATTGCCGCACCGCGTTGTTGAGAACGTAGCTAACGCGTTGCTACCTTTTGGCGACGCGTTGCTACATTTCTGCAAACGCGTTGCGGTGTCGGGCCAATCAAAATCATGCTTTGCTGTGACGTATTTCAAAAATAGATCCTCAACGCAACGCGTTGCGGCAAATACTTATGACCCTTATTGCCTTCACAACGCGTTGCAAGCCTTCACACAACGCGTTTGCGACCTTCACAACGCACTGCTTGGCCAACCTCACAACGCGTTGCGAAGGTTCACAGCCATAAGGTCATAAGATAACGTTATTGCCGCAACTCGTTTGATAAAGACAACGCGTTGTGCGACATTTGCAAGCGCGTTGGCGACATTTCGGCAACGCTTGTGCGGTGTCGTCCAATCAACATCCATCTTTTTTGACGTATTTCAAAAATAGATCCACAACGACGCGTTGCGGCATACGTTATGACCCTTAAATTGCCTTCACAACGCGCTGCAGCCGTCACAAACGCTTTTTGCCGGTTCACAACCCGTTGCAACTCACAACGCGTTGTGAAGGCAATAAGGGTCATAACGTATTGCCGCAACGCGTTGCGGAAGGTTTGCAACGTCGTTGTGGAAGGTCGCACACGGTGTGAGATTTATATTTTTGAAATACGTCAAAAAAATTCCATGATCGTGATTGGCCGACACCGCAACGCGTTGCCGAAATGTCGCAACGCGTTGCTGAAATGTCGCAACGCGTTTGCTGAAATGTCGCAAACGCGTTGCCCTACTGTGTCCGCATACGGCGTTGCGGCAATAACGTTGTGACCCGTATGGCTTGTGGACCTTACGCGTTGTGAAGCTTGCACCGCGTTGTGAAGCTCGCAACGCGTTGTGAAGGTTTTGCCAACGCGTTGCAAAGTATCTAGCAACGCGTTGTGGGTCTATTTTTTGAAATACAGAATCACACAATACAAAAATAATCATGAAAAATTTAACATGAAAAATATCGGCCGACGTCCAACGCGTTGCCGAAATGTCGCAACGCGTTGCTACTTGTTCACTCGCAACTCGTTGCCTCCACCGACGTTATGGCCTTTAATGGCTTGCCAAAACATGGTTACCGGCAACGAATGACCAAAGTCCCACACCTAAAACCGTTCAAGCCACAGAGTTGCTCGACTTCGGTGGGCTAGGGAGCGCAGAAGATTTTCAGCTCGACACTGATGAATTTTTTGTCTTTAGGGTGAGATCTGCTACATCCTTGACCATCATGATGGAAGACAAAAGGGTTCATCGAGTATGTGGTGAGAACCTCCGAGATGACTGTATCAGGAATCGACTCAAGCTGGTGGGGCTCAGTGATGTTATGGGCCTGTATTCATTGTGGAGGAACAACGTCACTGGTGGTGACAGATGTAAACATGGACGCCGTCGTTTCCGAACATTCTGGAGAAACCACTGCCTGCCACATGCAAGAAGGGTAATTATGTAAACAATTTTCGGGTGTAAGACACACTCCACCGCGCCGCACAGGCCGCTGTAGTGAGACAATTTCTTGAGGCGAGAGGGGTGGAGCAATTACCATTGGGCTTCTTTCTCCCTTGATATGACTAGTAGCGAACATGCCTGAATCCTTACGCGGTGCCCTCAATGACAGGGACAATCTTCCTAATTTTTTACAGTAGTTAGTCAGGCTCTGAACCAATGAGTTGGACCCTCTGCCCATTGACCATCAGTCATAAACACCTTGTAGATGTATGCTGTGGCGTCCCTTGACGCACTGATTCATGCACGGGGTGGGCCATACTCGATATTAGTGACGAATTGGCATGTTTAAAACAGTACTATTGAATCATTTCCGATGTGTTCCTGTAAAATCTACTGATGTGAACATCTTTTACCAATATTCTTAAATCTGCTGTTCAAATACCCCTTTTCCTTTTCAGGCAATGGCCTAGTTTGGCAAAGGGTAATTGTGGACTAAGTTCAGGGTGATATGGTTCAAAGAGACTATCAATCAAGTATATGGCGATATAACACCCAGTATTATAAATAACTTAACTCACCTGTAAGAATCAATTCCATAAAAAAGGTGGTAAAAACAAGTGTATAAACAACCCAAATTTTGTTCTGTTTGCAATTATTTGAGTCAAGCAAGCCATTGCTTTATTTAAATTTTCTTGCCCTATATGTATGGTCACTGATCTTTCTGATCATTGCAATGTTTTCTTAGGGGCAACAGACGTTGCGATTTAAATAATTGTTATTAATTAAATTAATACTTGGTTCTGCTCCCTCTCCTGATGATGTTTTACGAAACACGGTAAAGTAAGGGTGTGCCTCCATAGTCTAATAGAGTGCGACGTATGTGAGCGTGTAGGGGTTGGGTGTTTGGATGGTATATTATACAAATATGACTGCTATGAGGGAGCAGGTTGAAACTATAGGCCCAAGGTGATCTCGAAACCATACTAATGCCCCGTTTCGAGATCACCGAGGGCCTATATTTTCAACCATGCTCGCGAAGAAAAAGCAGTCAATATTTGTTTTATATAGCGAATCAATTATAGTTTTTGTCATAAACACAAGGCCTATCTCATGTTGTAGCTCACTCATGGCTGGGCCATTTTGTCATGGCGTGCATGCATGGTTTTAACAATTTTTGTGAACTTAGGGTCAAAACTTGTGAAGAATTATCAATCAACCTTTCTTGTGTTTTTTTTTTTTGAGAAAGTGATTTTTGGAGTCCAACGGATCGCCGAATCGACTTCTTTCCATTTTTTTTGTCGGCAAGATTGTGTAACAATTTTCCATTGCGCTCCGAATTCAGCACTTTTACAATCACACACCCCAGCTTCAAGCATTTCCCTAACTCGATGAAAACACACAAACATCACGACTAAATGTGATCATTTCCAACTTATATCTGTTACAAGCACCTATAACACAATGTTGTCTCTTGATTTAAATTTAGTCAAAAATCTTTGGATCTAGGTGCTTATCGACGGTCGAAAATCATTTGCCAGCGACCCGTCAAACCTGCGTGCCGATGCCATGGGCGCATCCATTTATTTCCAAAAAACCAAGCGCGACGCCCGATGGCGCCTATGAACAGGTTCGCTGTCAACCACATCAGAGGGATAGGTTTCATTACGAGCAGTACACACCTCACAGCATAATAAGCCTACTGATTGCTGCGATTCTGCCATTCCCTTGCTCTTGTTTGTATCCCCTGTTTGTATCAGACTTTACACTACTACAGCAGCAGACACCCCACATACGAGTAAACAAACAAGCCTAAAAAAAAAAACAAAATACGGTCCTGCTTATATTCATCTGCTTACCGCCGCTTCATATTACACCATAATACGGATGGAATATCCGGTATGGAGTCGCTAGCTGGAAGAGGTGTCCCGGCATCGTTCATGAATGAGATGCCCGCTCTCTCCGGGCATAGTTCAATTTTGGTTTCAATTCATTGAAGCTAGTTGAATTCATGCCTCCACTTTTACCCAAATCAGTGACAGAGGAATCTATAATATGAGTGTATATAACAAAGATATCGGCCAGCTTATTTTTTAATGATTCCTTGATCATTTTTTCGAATTCAATAGGGACCAGAGTATCAGAAAATGATGGGGTCCAAATGTTCAGCCTACAGCCCCTACAGACAGGGTTCCGTAAATGGTTATAGGGGGAATTTGAAATTGAGTCAATTTGTGTTTTAATGTACTGTTTTTGTTTCCTTATGATGATTTAGAAAGGTAGTTTGACTAGCTCCAAACCTTTTATCCCCATTATGGTTCAAGGTCATCTTCGTATTATCTTAAAATGATCCCCAAAATGCACTATTTTATAGTATGTAGCATTTGTTTGCAAAATTTAATGCAAAAGGTAACATGGGTCTACATGGTCTATGGGGTCACCAAGAGTTGCCATGGATGTTGAAAATGACGCAATGGCCAAATCAGTTAAAGTGCATTTTCTGCCAGCGTATAACAAAAGGAAGCATTTGACACCACTTTCAACAACGTGAGCATTTATTCTACGATGACCTTGAACACCTGTATGAGCCCTATACATGTGTAACTAGCGGTCAGACCCATAACAAACTATACCCTTTATTTTAATCCTCTGAATATGAGGAATATATCGGTGTATATTTTATCACAATTTAGTTTGATTTTAAACTTACCCATGTCGCAGTAACTGAGTTTTGTACAGGAGACGATGCAATTAATGACTTGGGATACTTTAAAACTTACTAGGATTTCTATAACTTCAGAAGCACATTTTTCAAAACATGAATTTTATCACTTTTAATCATTCGTAGGTTTGACCTCAAAACACCTTTTCAAATCAAATTAGACCGTCTTAGGTATATGTATTTGACCTATCTCACCATAATACATGTATCAGAGATGCCAGTGACTGTTACCAAAAAAATCTGAAAAACCGCGTAAATTTGGGTAAAATGACGCAAAACAGGCTGAAAATTAATAAAAATGCGGAAATTTGGGAGTAAAAAAATCTGAATTCAGAACTCCATTATTTTTCATAACGTCGTGACAAGAACGAAAGTCGATTTTATATAATTATTCAGTAAAATTGAAAATATATTTCGTTTTAAAAAAAAAAAAAATCTTTGAAGCAGCGTTACGTTTTTTTCTTAAAGGCCGACTCAGAGATTTCCTGAGGAGGGCGCCCTCAATTTCCAAAAAAATCGTGTTTTTTGCATGTACATAATGCTTGTCCATATATTAAACACTGTGTGAAATTGCTTAGCTTAAATCGAATTCCTTCATATAGAAAATCACAACTTTGTTATAAAATTCCGGATCCGGAATTTTTGTTATACACAGTATCCTATGGGACGTAATACTACACATAAATGTTTACTGCATCAAAACGAAAAATCCGATTCATCTCAAATTTCGTAATTGTGCATTTTAGGTTACTATCTTTAGTTCTAGTTGACTATTTTTAATTATTACACAAAAAAATAATATTTCGAAATCTCTGAGTCAGACTTTAATTAAAAACACCAATTGAGCTGTTATGTTCACTTATGCAGGAGTCTAACACCAAGGTCTTGTCGATAATAGGTTTACTCTTCTGGAGTGATAATCGTATTGTCGAGGAAAGCCTGATCTGATTAAGAAATGGTCCCATCTGTTGAGAAGATTATTCTATTGACTGGTTAAGCCGTGTCAAATGGTTATTTAGTAGGCAGGTTTGGATATTCAGTTCAAATAACCCTTTCAAACGTATATTTGACCCCGGATTCTGACACCACGAATTAAAGATCTTGATACAGAGTTATCCGCGGTGCACTACCGAATGCTTGTTACGCAGGTTTGTGCTTAAGAAGTTTTAGCTAAGAGGATATCCTATCTTAGGCAATTCTTAAATAGGTTATGTCTTACGGCTATCACTAGCACTCTATTGCGCATAAAGAAAACAAAGGCAGAAATTCCCTGCTCTTTTTATACGTTTCTCCCTCAAGTTTATTTTTAAATCCCATATTCAGTTATCTGGCGTTACGGGAAGCAATTGTTACCATTTTAAAATAAAAGCAACCTGTTTAAATTGTCTTTTTGAAGATTTCCATGACTTTGAATTACAAGCTCGCCTGATTCGTTGTCGTATTAACAGAAGATGGTAATTTGACAATCACAATAAGCTTTTGTATTGAATTACCTGAAGGTTTCTATGACTTTGAATCACTATCTTGGCTGATTCGTTGACGATATACATGTAAAAGCTAACCAGTAGATGGTAATCCGACAATCACAATAACCTTTTGTATTGAGTTACATGAAGATTTCCATGAATTTGAATCACCATCTTGGCTGTTTCGTTGTCGATATACATGTATTATCTAACCGGCAGATGATCACAATCACATAAGCGTGTCAACCGTTTTCTTTCATCGTTGTTTATTTTAACATAAAGGAGCAAAATATTTTCGACATGTCCTTGAAAATAGTGAAAAGAAATTTGCATAACTTACAATCACGACTTTGGCTGAATCTTCGACAGATAAACTAACAAAGTAGATGCAATCTGTGTTCACAGTAGCTTTTAAATATGAGTTCTTTCAACTATTGTTTATGTTATTTAGTTTCGAACCATCTAGGCCAGGTGTTCTAGAATTTTCCTTGTTCAATTGTCCTTTAATTGTTATCTGAATATTCATCAGACCGTTGTTTTTCTCCGGAAGTGTCCAGAGACCATTTCGGAAAAAAATAACGGTGTTGAGGAATATTCATAGGTTTAAATAAGCGGTCTCTGACCGCTTTCTTAACAATAATGACAGTTGACAAATAACAATTGATAATGATGAAAGTAAAAGGCTAGATTGTTATAACTGGTTCCTGCTATGTGAATTGGGTCGTTTTCCAGTCGAAACTAGCGCAGGTCTTGATTGACATTAGAATATGACTCATATTAAATGCGGTCAGACCGCACAATTAAATGTTGTCTTGCACTCACGGGCACAATACTTAGACTCCAAGTGACCGTTTGTACATAGTCTATGCAGGTATTCACGGACCGGGCGTCGACACACATTCATTGTGCGTCTGCTTTGGCTTATTAATTCGACAAACGAAATGAAACTGCTTCAGTGCACCCATTGGATTACACGCTCTATTCCTACTCTACTCTATTCCGTGTAAAATGTACGAATTACTGAATACAGCGTGGAATTCAATGGGTGCCTGGTAACCACCGTTTCTTTTCGTCTAATATAATAAGCAGCTGGGCTTGGAAAACCATGCAGGGCATTACTTCGCATACAATTGCCGCTATTGTATGTATTGTATGATCGTGACCTTTCAGGTCACGACCTCGAAGTGGGTCTATAGAAACATACCTACATGATTTTCAAATATAGTAAAAAGCAATGGCAAAGAAAAAATGCATATTACTGCTGGCAATTTGTCATACCCTGGGCGACAGTAAATATGATGTTGGAAGATAATAGCACACAGTACCTCCAGCAGTTTCCCACAATATAGTTGTGAGCCAGCATGTTGTCGGTACCCCATCCTGGGGGGGGGGGGGGCAAGAGGCATTTATACCAGGGGCTACCTCATACTAGAATACTCAAATTTACGATGGCCCTTCTGTAGGGGTATCATTAAATTGAAGCATTTTTTAGTATTTGACCCTGTAAGAAGCTAAATTTAAAACCTTTGAGCCTACAATAATGGTTTTTCAGCTTATACTCCAAAGGGTAGTTGAAGATAGCACAAACTATATCATTTTTTTTTAATCCTTGAGACAACGAACAATTTTGGTATTCAATTCATCAACATTGGACCACTTTTCAATTTTGACCCCTGTATATCTTTTTGCGAGCCCCTAGATCGCTTAAGCTACGCCCTACAGAATGGCCATCATACTTTCATGTATGACATAGTATGAGGTAGCCCTGGTATAAATGCCTCTTTTGCCAACCCCCCAGGTGGTACCAAATAAGGCTACTTAGAGGTTTCTGTGGCTCTCCACTAATATCAACTCCCCATTATTTCTAATAAGTTGATGTGACTTTAGTAAAACTTAATATTGGTATGTTTGACATGATATCCTTATTGTCATACGGTCCCATTAAGAGATAATCGGCCGCGTAAAGTTTTATAGATTATATCAGCGAATTTACGCCCCCTTTCTTGAATGGATGGACCCGACCAAACTCTTTTACACGTATACCACAGTCCGAAATCTATTGTAATATCCCGACCTTTCGCAAAATGTGAGAGATATTTCAGTTAGTCGGCAGGTCACCCATGTACTATTGTTCACAGCGAAAATTGTTGGACAGGGTCAGTTTACACGGCTTTCACAAAACATAGGCAAACGACCTTGCTATTGGCCACATTCCCCTGCACCTGCCTGCAGTTAAAATTCTATGGAACATTTCTATAACTCAGAGACACCCTTTTTCAAAACTTAAAATTCATCGCTTTTAATTGGTTGTTTTTACCCCCAAACCCTTTCAACGTCATATTAGACCAACTTATATATGTGTTGACATTCCGCAACAATAATACATTATTTTATAATGACTTCGTATTTTGAGGTGCCTAAAATCAGGACATTTTCCAAGGTGTGTCGACAGCTATAGACGATTCATAGCCATCCATGTTGTGGACAAGGTAGACGCATTCCAGTACTACAATACACCTGTCAATGATCCCTGTGCAATCGCTAAACATGGATGGATTGACAGCTAATGGATTGTATCCTGGAATGTATGCATCAATGTCCACAACATGTCTGGTGGCTGACGTCATATGAATACGGTCTACATTCGGTCACAGCAATTGTATAGTCTTCTCGTGTACATGAAAATACGCATGTTGGCGTGACCCTCCTTATTGACTAATATTTTGTGACATATGATTTTTTCATTATTGCAGTTTGTTTGGATTTTTCAATGGCACTGTGTGGTACAGTGCAACAAAATGTGTGTATTTGATTTTACACAAAGAGGTTTTTTGACTGAACTTGATGAGCGAGAAAGGCTACTTGCAATATTGATTGTGGTCCGCGTGTTCGTGTCGCCAGAGTACACTGCAATGCCCATTGAAAAAAGCCCCATAACTGCAACTTTTGGTTTTGGGGGTTTTGGTCTTTCGGGCGTTCTGTCTCAGCCATTTCTGCATCCTTTTTTACAACCAGATATTAAATGAAAGACGCAAGAATAGGCAAAACAAAAGTTTATATTTCGACAATTTTCTAAATGGTCTGACTTTGACCCAATACTGATCGAAAAATCCGAAGATACTTTTTGTGCCACGGTTATATGATTCTCAATTGTTTAAAACCCCAACAAACAAAACAAACTTAACAAAAAAAAAACATTACAAGCAAACAGACATTCTTGAAATTGAGGGCGGCATGAAACATCTTGCAATGTCTCATCAGTCTGTTTCTAGTCGGCCTTTCAATCAAGGTTAACTATTTTAATTAAGGCCGGTGATTGTCGAGTTACTCCCAGCGCAACGATCTGTTAAGGGAATATTGCCTGGTATGGTTGCAACTCTAGATTGTAAATAAAATGACTTCTTCAAGCAAAAATTCTATGAAATCGGAATAATAAATAAAAATGAAAATCCGCGAAATTTACTTCTTAGTGTCTATTTCCTGCCTACGTCAAGACATAATTGATTATTAGTCGTATTGCAAAGGTGTAAACTGGGCAGTGAGGTGAAAAATCTAAAACTCGCAGACCTTTTTAACTAATTTGGAATATTTTAAATCGATATGCTTTTGTTTAAAAATTTTACTTTTTTTAAGGTAAAAATATTGACTATTAACTATATCATTCTTGATACAAATCAAAAATAGCAAATAATCAAGTTTATTTCCCAGTACCCGCACCAAATTAGATGTTTAGGTCTGATCTCTGTTAATCAATAAAACTCTTCGTCTTACCAGCTATTTCTTTCAAAGTTCTTGCAACCACCGTTTGCCAAGAGTTGCTGGTACCCCTGCGAATTAATTATTAACAACTTAACTGCATTTGTAGGAGGGGGGGGGGGTTCGTAGGGACCCATTTTTTGTTTTTAGACGGCGATTGTTAACGCTGCATATATTGGTTGATTTTTGTTGATTCGTCGAACTCTTTTAGTGCGCTTGCATTGGTACCACAAATTCAAATCCATCGCGTCGTTTTGCGTTAATTACGCCAGGGGTCCCTGAGAGAACCCCCTTTTTTTCTGCACTAAACGAGTGCCAGGACAAAATTAAAATCATTAGAGGTACTGTGATTTTGATTTTCATAATGCATACACCTAGTGACATAAACAAGTAAAATCATTAATTAAAACAATTCTTGCAAAGTTATTAATTAGGCCATTGGAGTCATAATATTTATATACATCCATGTAGCGGTTTACTGTAGGAAGGAAACCTATGGTATATTAAAGCTAACCCGTTGTTTGTGGCTGAATTGGTAAAATCTATACATTGTTCACCATTAAAGCAATCAGCACAAGCTAGGTGAAGCAATGACGTAGAAAATGCGAAACAATTAGCTGTCTTTTTCGCATATTTTGACGCCCCCCAAAAATTAAAAAAATTCTAAAATACTAAGGTTAAATTTAGCCTCAATTCAGTTCCGGGTGAAGAGCCCCTAATTCGTTACGCTATCACAGGAATCAAGGTCAGAAATTACAAATTAAACACAAACAAATGGAGCTCAAATCAATTCCGGTTAAGAGCTCCCAATTTCTGTTACGGTATGACATGGTACCAAGGTCAGAAATACCTGTAAACACAAACAAATGGGCTCAATTCCAATTTTCCCGGTTAAGAGCCCTTAATTTCTGTCGTTATCAATGGATTGCCAAGGTCAGGAAATACCCGATAGAAAACAAACAAATGAAGCTTATTCAATTCCCGGTTAAGAACCCCCAATTTCGGTTAGTTTATGACGGTATCACATGCATGCCAAGGTCAGAAATAACATTAAACACAAAAAAGGAGCTCAATTATTCCCGGTAAGGATCCCCCCAATTTCTGTGAAGGTTTCACATGCATGCCAATGTAAACTGACCCAATCAGAATGCTGCATTTCAATAAGGGCAAAAAGGTAATAGAATTCTGATTAAGAGACCCCAATTCTGTGACGGTATCATTTATGGTCAGAAAGGTCAGAAATACCCTTTAAAACAAAAAAAAATAGCCTGTGCACAAATGATCGCATTTTATTTTAATAACAGACTTATTTTGGTTAGTGAAATGATTGACTAATTGAATTTAAATGTCCAAAAAACAATACAATGGTAATAATATAAAAAAAACAAACTCAAGAATATCCTTATGAATACAAAATTATACTATTCCAGTAAGTCTACTGGATCGGGCGGCGATTTACATGCAGAAATTAAACAAGCGTTGAAGTTTAACGATGATTCTTCACTGTGAGGGGATTTCACAACGGTGCCTTGCACATTTTTAATATTCCGAGGAGAACAAATCACAGAATCTGACTTCAGTGTTGGAAAAAATTAGCTATTTACTCTTCAAAGACTAAATAGCTTTTCAGCTCAGACTTTCAGGACTCAGATTAGATTACTGGCCAACGCCCAAGACGGAGCCAAACGTTCAGGGAAATGGTGGAACGCTAATGTGGTCGAATTTAATCTTTGTAGGCTTCCTTAGGATGCTTTGAAATGATGGTATAATGCAGCTTTGAAGTTGTCAGGATATCGACATGTAGGTATGTGTGTGTACACCGTTCCTGTCCCGAATGGTTTTGGGTACGAAGAGTGTTTGTAGCACGTCTTTATTTGTTTAGATGGTTAAATAAGAATCCGGATGATGAGCCGTGCGTGATTGACGCAGTACTGGCGGTAGGAGGTTTCCGATGGGCGGGCTATGTGACCAAGTCTTGCTGTTGAAAAACGCATAAAGTCTGGATTTCCTTCTGGTGGTAGTGGTCGAGATCTTAATCTTTCACCATCTGAGTGGCACTTCCTGGCGTTTTAGTCGTATAATCGCTCAAGATGAAACATGCTGCTGTTTTTTGCACTGCTTCAAGCTGGTCGGTGTTTCTTTTGGTATGTGGGGCCAGACGGTAGAGGAGTCTCGATCAATGGTCGGACAGTGATCTGTATGCCGTTAGTTTTTGTTGATTGATTGCATGAGTAAAGGTTTCTCTTAATGAAACCTAAGTCTATGTGGGGGCAAAAATTAATTTATAAAAGATTGGTAGTAATGTGCTCTGAACTACACTTGCAGATCAAGACTATTGGCCACGGAGTTTCCCAGTGAAACCCTATTAAATTACACAGATAGTTCTTCATATCTAAGGATAGTCATTAAATCACCTAACATTTAAAAATGAATTGGGTCCTAGGGACCTCAAATGGACATTTTGCCCGTTTTACAACTAACAATATGTTTTTCCGGACTCATTTTTTTTGTATTTGTCTAACTGTTTGATATGCCTCTGTTTCATGAAAAAACTATATTAAAACCCATCGTCCCGGTAATTAGATAATTTTTGGCCGGGGTCCCTGGGAACCCCCTTGTCCACCAACGGGAGTGTCAGTAAAAAGTATAAATGGATTGAAACAGTTATGAATATTTTTTCCAGTTTTAAGTAGTTATTTAACATTCATGTCACCAAATAATAACTATAATCTAACATTCAGGTACCCCTTTAATGCTGAGGTTGATCACTTGCTGTTGCATATGCATCCCGCCACTGTACACAAATGGCGAAAAGTTACATGGCAGACAATGCCACCTACCAAAATCTGACCTATTAAAAAGTGAGCAATAATTGTGTGCAATTATAGTAGTTACGTAGAACACATATGAACAACTTTTGCATTCCACATTATTATATTTTGTGGAGGAAACGAGGACCGTGTTCTTGGTTCCCTTTGTTCACAAATGTTGAAAATTGAAATGGTTTGCCACTAATTGTAGGTTTTTGTGGAATTATTATCACTTAATGTTGTTGTCGTTGGCCCGCATGTGTGGATTAAATTTCGTGAAAACCAACTTCGGAAAAGTTGGGGGTTGTTTTTTCAGTGGGGAGGGGTTATGGAACTCCGATCCCTTGTCCACCAAACGGAAGTAAGAAGACCTTGCCCAATCTAAGTTGTTAAGGGGTATCTTGGCATTACCAATGTTGCATCTTTAATTGCACCATACCTGGAAAAATCCTTATAGCAGCTTTTTCTATAATGTCTCTGAAACCATAACATTGCATTATCTCAATATAACAATAGGGAATTCAATTTTCTTTGCAAAAATTAGGTTACTTTTCCTGCTCTACAGGAATCGTTATCACAGTCACATACAGAAATAAATATTTTAATTACAAAAGGGATGATACTAGACAATAGAAAGCTTTGGCGATATAGCTGGTGTGGTTAGATCACCAGCGGCAGACTTTATAGCCTGGAGCTAGCACACTTTGTAACACATTCAAGTACAAAAGGTGTGTGTGATTAAATATGTAGACCGCCCTGACAGGAAACCCATGAAACCGATTCTTAGTGCCGCAAGTGGTGCCTAAGAGAGGGGGCACAAGAACAAAGTTTGACAGGGCGTCAAATTTTTAAATTGAGTCAATCATGTTTGAAACGTATACCCATTATTATGTGTCTAACGTAAGGATTCAGAAAAGGTTAGTTGGTATTATCTACCCAACATTAAAGTTAAGAGTTATAGGCTAAAAACAGCAAAAATCATAAAATGGGTCAATTCAGGTGTACAGGAGGTCAAATATTTAAAGGTTGTTCCGATTTGGATAAAAAATGGGCGCCAAAGTGTTGGTGGAGTTCGTAGGATTAAAAATAAGGAATAGTTTTGAGGTCTCAAATGCTTGCTAAGAAAGTAGGGGGGTAAACAAGGTCAAGCCCCATTGAAGAACAATGGCCGTGGACCTTCTGTGCCCCCTACATCGGGAAACTCACGCATTTAAGACAGAAAACTATTATTATTTAATCCTATGACCTCCACCAAATATTGCACCATTTTTATCCAAATCGGAAGCAACTTTAAATTTTGACCTGTGTACAACTGAACTGGACCCTGATTATTGATTTTGCTGTTGGAACCTATAACGTTGAAACTTTAGGCTGTACATTATTCAAACTATTTGACCTTTTCTGATTTACCTTATGGTTAGATACCATAACATGGTGTGCTTTTCAACCTGATTGGATCAATTTAAAGATTTGACCCCTGACAATCTTGTCTGGGCCCCCTTCATTAAGCACCATTTGCAACACTTAAGGATCACGTTTCAGGGTCCCTGTCAGGCAAGCAACACAATCACTCAAAATTTGTCCTTGAGTTGTGTTAAAAATGGTTGATAGCTCCTGGGTTATTAAGGTATAGTGAAAGACGGGAGTTTAATGCACAACAATGTCAGCTTGTCTGGAACCCATGCTCGTTCTAGGGTTCTGAAAGTGACCCCTACGGGAGGGCCGCCGAGATAACTTGCCGGCCGGGGGGAACATTGGAGTTACAGGCCCCCTTTTACCAAGTTCGTTTTACAGAACCCAGAGGGAGGGGGAGGAAGTTTGAAGTTGGCAGTTGCTGCGAAGCGCCATGACGGGAGCGGGGGTGTGGGAGCTGTTAGTTGATCGATATTTGCACTTGATGGGTTGTTTTACGTTTGATATGATTGATATTTGTCTATGGAGACGGCCCCTGGGGTTGGGTGCGGGAGGGGTGTCCCCCTCCCGCGCAAGGCGGACGACTTGCATGTCCGCTTTTCACAACACATTTCTCATGAAAATTTGATAGTAGAAAGAAAATAAATGTAAGTGTTTCCACTTGGTAATGATGAGAGGTTAGAGGTATGATAAACGGTTTTTAAAAAAAAGTAAAATATAGCTGAGGGTTTTAGTTTTCGGACGGGTTGGGTGCAGGCACGAAGCGCAGAATCCTTGCAAAGTTGCACAATTTCCATAACAACATTTTTCATGTATATTTGATAGAAAACCATTTGAATGGCATGTAGTCCACTTCATTAATCATGACCAACAGTTTATAAACAAAATCTTAATGTTTTTGTTTCTTTCTCAACCAGAGAGGCTGCAACTAGATTTTATGAACCGCGCGTAGCGCGAAGAAAAAAAATGGAAATTTCGTGGTTTTCAGGAAAAATGATTCTATACTAAATAGGTATCATTGTCGCAGGAGGGGGAACCGGCCCATGTATCGCCAAATGCTCTCTCTTTCACCGTCTCTCGCTCTCTCTCCATCCCAATTTCACTTTCTTTCTCTCACTCTTTGTAACACAACTGCAAGGGCTGAACTTGATTTGTTTTAAAGGCCCTTCTTAGACCCCGGGCCCCTAGGACAACTGAACCGGGGTTCATTACCCCCTTTGCCCCCAAGGATAGGAGGGAGCAGCTTCGGGTGTGTTGGGCGGTACTGCTAACGGGGACCAATTTTTGGTTGACCAAATACCCCAACGGGACCAGTTTGCGGTAAAAGTGTTCTATCATCACTTCGTCTTATATCATTTCGTCTAATACACACGTGGTCTAAACCGTTTCGTCTAAAATTAAGATGGTGTCTATTGCACGTAGGCTAATCAACCCTTAGTATATTGCCACTTGATCTAATAACCAGATGGTCTAATTGCCATTTTATCTAAAAACCGTTTCGGCTAATATCCAATAGGTTAATTTCCCTTGTCTTAATATCCTTTGGTTCTCACCCATTGAGTATAATAACAATTTGGTATAAATACCCATTTAGCTCTAAACCCATTTTGTTAAACCCCATTTTCGTCTAATGATCAGTTGGTCTAATTACCATTAGTCGAAACCCATTTTGTCTAACCAATTTCGTGTAATGATCAGTTGGTCTAATTACCATTAGTCTAAACCGTGTAGTAATGGCACAGTGGTTAATTAACAATTTAGTCCTAAACACCCATTTTGCCTAAACCCATTGTCTAATGATCAGTTGATCTAATAACCATTTAGTCTAACGCCAAAAAGAAGAATATATGGCCGTCAATTAGGAAGATAATCATCAATCAATCTATCTACACTACAGACAGAACCCAACTCAAAGAGGTCAGGGACTTCAGGTTCCATAGGGTTCCTATGGTTGACCACAGCAAGACTTCCAGTGTCACGCAAAGGACAAACGCTTGTTGTGAAATGAATGCAATAAAACTACACCACTTATGGCAATCTGGTATCTCCAAATCAGCCAAGCTGAAGTTTTTTTTAAAAGCGTGTGTAGATGGTTTCCTGTACGGAGAGTACAAAACACTTTGGCCTGAGCGTTGTCATCTCAAAGGATTTAGTTTCAACTCCGAAGATGGGTGACTAATGAGCCTTTATAGAAAATTGATGCCGGACAGACAGAGGTGGAATGTCGTTCCTTAGGGATAAATGTCCATGTCCCACACTGTTAAAAAATTTCCGTTTAAAATTCAGAAAACAGTTTTCCGTAAATTAGGAAAGGAAATCTCGTTTACAAAAACAATAAAATAAAAAACCAAAAAACATAAACAAATGTTAATTTACGGAAATAATTTGCAAAAAACTTTTCTGGCAGCAATATTCGGACTTTTTTTTTGGTTCCGTAGAAATTTTAAATTCCGGCAACAATTTCTGTTAAAATACAAATTTTTTCCATATATGAGACAAATTTATGTAAAAATTACTGTCAATTTCAGTTAATGACAGAAACTTTCGTAATTTACCCAAAAAATGGACTGGATATACTGCTGCCAGAAATGTCCGTAATTTTACGGAAACTTTTTTAACAGTGAACGTTGGACTGCACAGTACTAGGATAATATTCAATTCATAGGTGAAATATAAGTCTTGAGGAACTTATTGACCAGTTTAAAGGTAGAATAATCGCTCCTAGGAGTTATGAATGTCCAAGTCCGACGAGCACGGAGGACGGAATATTTCGGTCCGTAGGAAATATGTCAAGTTGTAGGTAAAAACTTACTGGTTATGCGTATTGTGTTCAAGTCCGAGGAATGTTTAGAATGCTAACAAGATTCACTCCTTATTCCAAAACTAGTCAGTGACAGTCGTGATAGATTCACGAAATAAAAAATAAAGAAAAAATAAAATAAAAACAACTCAAAATTGGCATGTTTCAGCTACAAAGGAAGTAGGAAGTGAGTTCTTCCAAACCTTAATAATTAGTATAAATAACTATTAAAATAAACTTAAATACAAAAAAGTGCCACAGATTTTTAATTTGATCAGTTCAAAATAGTTTTAATTGTATGCTGTTGCTACACTCTATAAGAAAAAATGTGACTTAGCATTTTCCCCCTGGCGGCCCTATATGGAAACCTCAAGAATGAAATCCTCAAAAATGGTTCATAAGAATCTGAGAACCCCAAAAAGGTTTCTAACAGAACCATATAATGTGCTATACAGCAGTTAAATAACTCGTTTTGGTTCGTTGAAGAACCTTAATCCATGTCTTACCAAGATTTTTTTTTTAAAACATGGTTTACCAAGGGGGTGGGGTGACCGGGCGTGTGGTTACTACCTCCCTTTGGGATTACGATGCTTATGATTTTGATACCAGTGGATAGTTATGGTATTTTTCTTTCCATTGATACCAAAATAAGTACCAGCATACCTATTATGACGTCATAAAGTCCACGAATCGGCAAAATGGGCATTTTCTAGAGAAAATAGGCGAAAAGTCCAATTTTGCGCATGTGTTTTGGAAAATAAGGGTAAAATTAATGGAAAATGCCATATGTTGGAAATGTATTAAGGGTGTAAATACTCTGGAAGGAAATGAGATGAAAAATTGAGATATGTAATTATGATGCAGGCCTATATCTTAAAAATAAAATAAACAAGGGCTACTATTCCTTGGGCCAGTGGTCCGAAGGACGACTATCCCTAGGAACCACAATACCCGGACTATTTCTCCAGGGGAAAAAAAAAAAAAAAAAAAAAAAAAAAAAAAAAAAAAAAAGGGGGGGGGCACTTTTCAAAGGTGGATATGATGCGTGAACACAGACTTACAAAATGAACCCTGAACGAGCATTTCCATCGACTAAAGAACATACCCTAAACAATTATTTTTGTCAGTCTTTGCTACACTAAACAAGTAGCAATGCATTGCGTCATTAATATAAAAAAAAAATACAGCCTTTATTGTCTTGATTTGCTTGCTTTACAATATATATGATGGTTTTGATCTCTCTGCTTAACACTTAAGTGCCTAAGGTGTTTTCACTCACGTTGGTGCCCGGTCTTCTGAGATAAATTTGTTTTTGTTGTTGTTTTGTTTTTTCTTGGCCTATAATGCGCACAGTCTGTTATGTATGAAACTAAGTACCTGAATATTTGGGAGCCGAACGAGATGTACTTCGGGGTATCCGTAAAAAGGTCTATTTTTCAGAAATTCGACCCACCCAAAATAATTTTTTCCGGCCATGATCAACCGAAAGGAGCATCTTTCTGATCAAGCTAGGCCAGCTAGGCTGGCTGAGCTGAAGTTAACCCCATGGCCACCGCCACTATAGGTATTAGATCATTTTTGGCATCGTGGTTGGCATGTTGGTTTTTCTTATCTGTGTTGTTTTGTTCGTCCTGCCTGCCTGCTGCTTCCTCGGTTTTTGTTTTTTCTTGCATTAATGACCCCAATTGAATTAAGGCTTTTTAAAATGCTTTTTGGGCTACCGTGCACTCCGTTTATTATTCATCTCCCAAGCTGCAATAATTTTCCGGTACCTGTATGCATAGGTTTTTTTAATTTAATTTTATGTGCAATATGATACCTTAATGTTTTTCCCATTCTATGTCTATTCTGTGTGCAATGTTTCTGCTGTTTGAGTACTGAATAAAATAAATGAAATGAAATGGATAGGCTTTCAGATGAATATTTTGTAATAATTTTGTTTTTCTTTTATCATTTTTAGCTTAGAAAAGCTGTTTCAGAAAGTCTTTAATAATTAGTTCTAACCAATTTGGCCAACATATGCCAGTCAGATCTCGAATGCGGTTTAAGCATTATTTAGGGAAGAAATAAACGAAAAGACAAAGAATGCATCACACACCAAAAATACATTTTAACAGGACATGCATTGCAACAATGTTCTGTGTAACAAACAGAATTTTGACAACATAAAATTATGAAAGGTCAACTACATTTCAACATTTCACAAATTATTTTGAAATGTGTGAATGGGCCACGTTTAAGAAAAGCTAGGTTAACATAAGGTCTGAAATCCGGAAATAATAATTTGCAACATGTCCTTTTGTTTTGTTATTTATATGTAATATGTTGCCCTTTGTTTATACATGCATTAGTCAAAATAGGATAGCGAATGGCCATTAGACTAAATGGCATTAGTCGAAATGGTTTTTAGACAATCTGCTGAGAGCAAGTGGTCAGTAGACGAAATACATTAGACGAATGGTTTTAGAACATTGGTTGATTAGACCAAATGGGCAGTAGACTAAATGGCATTAGATCGAAATGTTTTTAGACAATCTGGTGATTGGACCAAATGGGCAGTAGACGAAATGGCATTAGACGCAATGGGTTTAGACAATCTGATTGTTACGGTCACCTTGAACAAGGCCAAAACCACTCAAAACTACGGATTCAAACTCCGAATAACTAGACAATACAGTGTGAACTTGATTACAAATTTTAAAACAAGTATTTCTTTTAAAAAAATTTTGGTTTTAAATCAATTCATTCAAACATCGATTAGATATCATATCAAATGATTATCTATAATAAAGTTGTTAAGTTATTAACACTACACTTACTACCTGTGTGTGTCCGCGACGCTGGCTGCATCGAGATTCATTAAGATGCCGAAAAAAAAAAAAAAACCTTTCAAGATTCCTGGCGAATATTCCAGCGCAAAACTCCATTTCCACTAGTGGGGACGTGTCCACGGACACTTGTCCTTACTGAAGAAAACAGCTCCTAATGACTCCGAAGCTCGGAGGTCGAGTATGCTGTAGCTTGTTTACCCTTGGATAACTCAGAGGCCACGAATACGGAACCGAACCCGGCTACACAATCGTACGTAATCTGCTGGAGCTGAGACTACTAGACAATGTCCACTATATGGTAGATTAGTACTAGCTGTGATTACTGTCACTGTTCAACTTGGAAACTCTGCTAATAGCTTGGAGCACGATGGTATTTAACTCCTCCTTGGGTAATGATGTTTGATACTCTGCTCATCTTCTCTCACCAGGGCTTTATATATCCTCTCAAACATTAACTAGAAGGATCTGGTCCTCTCTATATGATTCATGTACTACTATAGTCCCTTACATCATACTTCTGATTCAGCTCCAATGTTCCCATATTGAGAATGCTCATAGCCATCAACCCACCCACCTACACTGTTGCGCTGTAGATACAGTAGGTGGCGCATCTATAGCCAGACCTATCACCTTGAGTTAGGCTCGTCTGATCTCCTAGTCTCAAGTAAATTCCAGGACATTCTCCGCGGTTCTCTTGACTTCTAATTGGCTACATACACACCAGTTGATGCACACAAACCAGGTATGCCCTATATTGTATTACTTAGACATTTTATAATATTTTATGTGCTAAATTTATGACTTAATTCTGCTCAAGTGAATAAATCATTGCTAATTCTTGGGCCTGTAACACGCTCCCCTTAAAGAAAGAACGTTTGATTGAAAAGCAAATTTCGTAACTATTAAGGCTCTTAAGATTTTTTTAACTTCATAACATAACGTATTCACAATGTACAACTTCCCCTTTAAAAGCTTTACTTGTTTCAGACTAACTACACTATTCTGGATAAGGCATCAGCAATCACATTATCTTTGCCTTTTGATGTGTCTGATGTCTAGTTGTACTCTTGCAAGGTCAAACTCCACCTCACTAACTATGATTCTTGTTTTTCATCCTGTGAATGAAGGTAGGGGGTGTGATCTGTGGAAAACAAGCACTGGTGCCTGTGTGCCCAAATATCATCAAAATGCCCTAATGCAAATCAGAGCCAGACACTCCTTCTCAATATTGGAGTAATTTCTTGGGGCAAAAAACTGGTGCTTGTTAAACTTCTTGGAGAATACTAAAATGGTGTTCTATTCCGTCTTCTCCTTCTTGCATAGAACTCCACCACACCCTTGTCACTGCATCTATGGCCAACTGAATTGTTTCTGAATTTCTGGTGCAAAGAACTGTTCACTATCATTATGGCTTTTGATTTTCTGGAAACTAATTTCACATTCCTGTGACCAACAAATTTTGACATTTTTTGGCTAGCAAATTTGTCAAAGGACTGGCAATAATCTGAAAAGTTTGGGACAAAACTCCCTGTAATATCCAGCCATACCTGAGAATCTCTGAAGTTCTTTCCTGGTACGAGGTGTGGGGAAGCTTCTCATTGCTTCACTAGAAGCCCTTGACACATTCCTGAACCTTGCCTTGACCTACTACTGCTAAATAAGTGACATTGGTATGACAAAACTCACTCTTTACCAAATTGACCTGTCAATTTGTTTTCTGACAACTTCTGAAACAAGCGATGGACTGCCCAATGTGTTGTTTTCCCAAGACTGACTGTACCCAATCAAATCATCAACAAGCTTCACATCCTTCTATTTCAGCAACTATATGATTTACCATTCTTTGGAAGGGTTTTCCGGTGCTTTTTCATTCCGAATGGCATACCCGATACTGAAAAAGCCCATCCGGCGTGCAAAAATGCCGAAATTTCTTTCGCACGATCAGTAAGGGGAACCGCCATACCCCTCAAAAGGTCAAACTTGCTGACGAACTTTGAATTGCCAATTTTGTAATGCAATCAATCCATAACGAGGTATCGGAAATGAATCAGTCTTTGAACATGAATTTACCCTTCTGTAGTCTGTCACAAACCTAAGGGAAACCATCATGTTTTTTGAACCAAAATACATGGGGAACGCCATTCACTTTGCTTGCTTCAATTATTTTGATTTTCCACATGTACTCTATCTCTTTTTGAGATGTTCTTTCTTTATAGGATTTCCTCTGTAAGGGTGCTGTTTTTTTGGTGCCAATCAACCACATCACATCATGGATAAAGCAGCAGTGTTCTGCTAGGACATCAGGAAAAATATCTTCAATCCATGAATCCGGCTTTAACAACAAAAAAAAAAACAAAAAAAACAAAAACAAAAAAACAAAGAAACCAGCCACACGACCCAACCCCCCCCCTAGCCCCCCCGGGAACCACCCTACCCCCCACAAAGATTCCCCCACACTGTTGATTTTCTGAATATGGCCTAGTTTTGTATCCAAATTCATTGAGCCATCTGAATTTTGCAATTTATTGATAGTCCATGCTGCTTTGGTCCAGTCATGTTTGAATTTTGAACATCTTCAGATTCATGATTGTCATCATGTTTTTACTTTCCTCAGTATGACCTTACAGAGCACAACTGGTTGCAATGCCATCATCAATTCTACCTACATACCCTTTCAGCATATTTAAATGGCATAATTGCCTACTCTGTACGCCTATCTGGCTTTTTTGAACTATGTAGTCAACTTCATTTACTTGTGATTCTACTGTATATGGACCATGGTATCTGGTCTGCAGTGGGTGTCCAGGGATGTAACAAGACCAACACTTGGTCTCCTGGCCTAAGACCCTACTCTTGGCATCTTGATCGTACCACTCTTCATCTTGTCTGGCTTCTTACATCCCCCTGGCAATTTCATTTGCCCTATTGATCCTACACTTGAATTTGGAAACATAGTCCAAGGTTGGTGTCAGTTTCATCATTCAGCCATTTCTCCTTTAGAGTTTCAAGGACCGTGAACTGTACGCCCAAAAACTAACTCAACGGTACTGAACCCTAAGTTTCCTGAACCCTTCCCCTTGCATCAAACAACACAAGTGAACTCCCTCGTCCCAGTCCTTCCAAATTCCAAACAGTAAGTCCACTAATCATATTCTTCAGAGTTGGGAATCCTCTAAAGCTCTTTGGGACTCGGCATGTGTAAGGCACTGGACGAAACGTGTTCTATCCCAACTCATACTCACTTTGTTTTTTTGTGAAAAAAAAAAAAAAAAATAGGCCATTTTTTTTAAAAATTGACCCCTGATCTGACTGAATTGACTTAAGTAGGCCTACAAGCGTGAAGAACTTGGTCAAAGCATTCACTACCGTTTTTGCCTTAATATTCCTTAAGGGAATGGCTTCAGGGAACCTGAGTAGTGGCACACATGATAGTCAGTAGGTACGGATTACCTGACTAGTCCTAGGGAGAGGTCCTAAAGTCCCTATGACCCTACGAAATGGCTCTCCGAATGACGGTATCGGTTCAGAGGAGCGGACGGGATTTTCTGGTTAGGCTGCCACAACTTGACAAGTATGACAAGATCTACAGTATTCGGAAACATCCTACGACTGTGGCCACCAAAAGTGGTTCAAAAATCATCATGTGTCTTCTGACTCCTAAATGTCTACCATAGGACTTCATGGGCAATGTGATGACCCAGACCTGATATACCTTTGGAACAACTACCTGATGAAACAAACTTTCCACTCATCATTTGCAGGAGCATCAGGTGGCCTCCATTTCCTTATCAGCCCACCATTAGTGTTTGGAAAAACACACAGGAACGTCTTCAGACTCTGCGGGTACTGACCTTTGACTAAGATTCTTAAGTACAGGATCTTCTCCTGTTCAAGAACTAACTTGTTATGACTCAAGGGATCTTCATCATTATTCCTACTAGGGACTGCTCAGGGCCTGACTTTGGTTTTGGAGAACCTGTCTCCCCTGAAGAGGGAAGTGGGCCTGGTTCATCTAATGTGTCATGAACGGGTCCTCTAAATATAAATTGGGACAAGGTCTTACTCCTTCCTATCACTATTTGCATTAAGCATGGCTTTCCTAGCATACTCCTCGTAACTGCACAGGCTGGATAAACTGTACTATTCTTATACTCACTACTATGTCTGTGCAGGGATGTGGGTTACAATTGGTTCGGGATGTACTTTCCCGCGTGCCAAATCAATTCCTAATAACTTGAAACACCTGACTGAGAGTTCAGGCCTGACTCCAACTATGACTGTACCTGAGACCCAAATCAGAATTCAAATTCACCTTGTGGAGAGGGACCATTAATAAAATCCATACCTATACCTTGGATCAAAGCATTCTACTTTGCACAACTTCACTAAAGGGCAATGACGCCTCCAAAATACTGACTGGCAATAAACATGTGTCACGCATGATATTTATAGGATTTGGATCAACTTGTCACCATCAAGCGACACTGAAACCTCAAAAACAAATGGTTCAAAAGTCTCCCTAACTTTCTCAGATCAACATCTTTCTGTTTAATAGCCTGGGAACTAACTTGCGGTCTAATGGACACAGCACAAACTGTGGGAGCAGACTTCTGCTGAATGGCCATCTGCGTTCCCATCAACTTCCAACAGCTTGCAATAACATGACATGAATCCTTTGAATATGGCAAGTTACATTCGGAATTAAAAACCATTCCCTGAATTTGGTTTGGCACTAGAAGGACCCTTATTCCACTGACTGGAGGAACCTAACTGAACGTTTCCTTCTTTAGTAGTAGAACCATGACTTGGGAATGATCTACTTTGGTTTTGGTAAGACCTATAGGTATTTGAATTAAACTCTTGTAATTCTGACTTGACTTCTTAGGCCCCCCAGTACTATTGCTGGAACTCAACTGTGGGTGAGGCGTAATCATATGCTTTTATTGTAGCTGCATTTTTCAAATCTGTGATATCGCGGTATCCAAATGAGTTTTAAGGTCGGCATGAAGCACTGCTGGAAATTAAAACCAACTGCCTAAGTTGATGAAGTCTTGTGTCACCTCCTGGAAGTGAGCCACCTATCCAGCATTTGTTCTTGAACTCTAGCAAACTCAACATGAGTTGATCTTGCAAGTTTTTTAGCACTCGAAATTTTTGCCTATACGTCTCGGGCACTAACTCATAGTCCTTAAGAATAGACTGCTTTACTAATTCATAATCACTGCACTGACCAATGATAGGGGACGCGTGGATCTCTCTAGCTTTCCCAAATAAACACAGCTGAAGCAGCAATGGTGTCCTGGTCTTTTTAGGACAAGTATACTTTCGGCAATTACTCGAGATGAAAAAATACTTGTAAACTTCTGTTTCCCTAAATGTTGGAAACTTAATTGACAGGTTTATGGTGGCATCAAAACCTTAGTGTGAGGAGAGCCTGCTGTGCCCTTTTATAACTTTTCTTGTTTCTAATTTGGTTTGGCTTCAATTTCTGCCAAATTCATTCTTTCCCTCCATTTGTAACCTATATTCTTTTTCTTTAGTTCCATGTTTAGCTGTTCCTCTTTGTTTTTTGGTCCATGGTAATTTGGCATCTAGTTATTGTTGTTTTAGTGCCTTTCTAATCAAGTTTGTTCCTTCTCCAATTGTAATTTGTAGGCCTTCCTTTTCTGGTCTTTTTTCTTCTCTTGCATTTCTAATTTGGCCCATTCTATTTGCATTTGCATTTCGTTCATTTTCAGAGCACATCTGACTCATCATGAATTTCCACTAGTTTTTAAAACATCCCTTCATCTAGTATCTCTTCCTCAACAAGACGGTTTATTAACTGGTTTGTATAACTGTTTCCTCATGGAATGCCGAACTTCCATCCCATAATACTTGGCCAAATCATTAAGTCGGGCTTTTTGAGCACATCAAACTTCTCAGTAACATTCTTAATAAAATCTCTGCGTTTACAAGCCATCGTGTAGGACAATTCTGTCACAATAAAAATATATAGCACGTGATATCAACCTTAAACACACAATCCAGAATTGTGTTCAATATTTAACTGATTTTTTTCAGTGTATTTCCAGGACGAGCCCCCCAATTTTGTTCGGTCAACTTGACCAAGGCCAAAACCCCTTCAAAATACGGATATTCAAATTGATAAAACTAGACAATACACTGTGAAACTTGATTACAACTTTTCGAACAAGTATTTATTTAATTGTGTGTTCAATCAATCTATTCAAACACGATTAGGATCCATAATCAAAAGATCACTCTATACTAAAGTTGTTAATTAATAACCTACTAAAAACTTAATACCTGGTTGTGTGCCGCGACGCGGGCTGCAGCAAGATTAATATAAAGACGCAGAACTCAAAAGAGTCTCGGCCGAATCTTTCCAGCGCAAAACTCATTTCAAAGTGAGGACGTTGTCCACGGACGACTTGTCCTTGATGAAGAAAACCAGCTCCTATGACTCCCGAAGCTCGAGGGTCGACTAAATATAAAGTCCCAAAAGTGCTGTAGCTTGTTTAACCTTTGATAACTCTGAGGCCACGGAATACAAAACCGAACCCAGCTACACAATCGGGATCGAAAAAGTGTATGGAGCTGAGACTACTATGACAATGTCCACTATATGGGGGATTAGTACTAGACTGTGATGTACTGTCACTGTCAAAACTGGCAAATTCTGCTAATAACTCTGAGAGAGAAGAGGGTAAGAAAAACTATCCTTGGAGTAATGATGTTGTGAGATCGCTCATCTACTCTCAACCGGGCGTTACATTATCCTCTCAAACAATACTAGAGGATCTGGTCCTCTCTATATGAGTCATGTGCCAAATATATAGTCATACATCATAAATTCTGGATTCAGCTCCAAGGTTCCCATATTAGAATGTTGATAGCCATCACCCAACACAGCATGTGCATGTAGAAAGTAGGGCGCAATTCTTATGGCCAGACACATATCACCTGGAGTTAGGCTAGTATTGATCTTCTAGTCTCAAGTAAATTCCAGGAAACATTTCTCGCGGTTCTCTTGAATTCTTATTGCTACATACACACCAGTGATGCACCACAAACCAGGTAGATCCCATTTGTATGACTAAGGGGGGGGGGGGGGGGGGGAACTAATTTATAATATTTATGTCGCGATGTGTGGTCTCTCTATAGAGGTCATGTGCTAAATATAGTCCATTACATACTAATTATTCGTCATTTTTATTTTTGCGTACTTATATATTTATTGAGATAAATTTATTTGTTGTTTCTTATTCTCTTTTTCCTTGTTTGAAGTTGAGATAAAGCCAAATTATGTGTAATGGAGGAAAACATGGATAATTTAGATTTAGACTAAAGTCATCAAAAATCTACTTGAGAAGCCAGATATAGCTAATTATATGCAATTTAAGCTATTTTGGCGGCCATCTTGGATAAAAATTTTTTCCCCAAGGGTTGCTTTTTGCTTCATGGGGAATGTGGATATGTTGTTCTAATAATCTGCTGAAAAAATCAGCTCAATAACACGTTTTTCCACGGAGATGTCGTATTTCTCTTCAGGGACTACACTAAATAACAGACCTTTAGAAGTATTGAACGAAACAGGATGCGTCTTGGATCGTTAAATCCGATTTATTAGAAACGATCGAATATAAAGGAAGTTAACGCGATATTGATGATGTACAAGTCACGGATACGACCTTAAAACATGTATATTTTATTTGCACTTATTGGCAGGGCGATGTGGTCACACGACGGCATCCATCTCTGACAAAATAACCAATCCAGATTAGTGAAAACATTATTTTTGGTAGGTTTAGGCGTAAGGTTATTAATACTTGCTAAAGTCATAAAGATCGGTACGTTAAACAAAACAGCATTGGGTTAAAGTAAAAATTTTACCGGTTTTAGGTCAAAACGTGACCGAAGAATAGTCCTTTTAAAAAATACAAAATTTTGTCATTTTTTCAGTGGGAAAAAATAATTTATCATTGCTTGATAATTATTTAACAAATTAAAAAAAGAAAAATTTTTTTTTAATATTTTTGCTCTTTGGGTTAATCACTATGGTGATTAACATTGGACATTGAAATTGGCAACATGACCTTGTGTGAAACCAATTAGCCAACATGAAATTGGAGGAAAAAATCTCCAAATCGTAATGTTCAACACATTATTGCACAGGAATTGCCAGCCCAAAATGTAGAACATGGATATACCAACATGAAGTATTAGACAAAAAAAACTGGCCAAACATGAACATTAGACCAAAACTAAATGGCCAATGCAAAATTGAACAAACAATTAAAATTAGCTAATTTAAGATTGAACAGACTTGGTTAAATTAACCAAATTGAGAGGAATCAGCCAATGACCCCCTGACTAGGAGGATGTATGTTCCACCCGAACGCTGCCGTTAGCGTTTTGTGAACCTCCCTTGCCATTTCAAAATGGCACCATTGTTTTATGTAAAACAGCCATATAATTTCATTTACAGATGATATTTATCCACGACTACACGAAATCAAGTTTGTAACTTCCTAAGGGGGTTGACTACATGTCATTTAGGCGTTCCAAGATGGCTGCCGCAAGGAGGCATTAATTTGCCTAAAGACGTAAATGGCAAATTGTTGAAATAAGAATAAGATACTGGGTGATATTTTGGGAGCTCCCAAAAGAATTTATATGCATTAATATTTTACGTACAGGCTTGTTTTTAAAGATGGCGGTGAATATATTCGATCTAGGGTACGTAATAAATAGGAAGAAAAGCAGCCCCACCCCATCTTTTCTTTCGATGTTATAAAAAAACAACACTTTCTAATAATGACCCCAAATCCTTTTCAAGATGTAAAAAATATTAAAGTGGGGTATTGACTTGTCCAAGAAAGTGCTGTCACTATAGCTGGTTTACTACTTGGGCCATATATTCGTAGTGTAAACTGACGTCATAATAGTGTTCATAGGGAGACACAAAGCTAATATCAATCCTGATACAATAAAATCATAATAAATGGGGTGTGACTGTATTTAAGGACTTCTCAGTGACGTCATAGGTGTTTGCCAGTAAAATTAAAAAATATGCTTATTGAAGAATGTGAAAAAATTGTCTATATGTAGAAGGGAAAAATTTAAATATGGTGACCTCCCGAACTGTTCTTCTGAGGACATCAAGGCTATCTTTTTTTCTGATTGTACCACCAGCTCTTTCTCACTCTCTACTCCGAGGAGGATCATCTTCTTCCCAGCGTCAACAAGTGTTGAATGGTCTGCAATGTCCAGAAGTACGAGAGAAATTTGCGGGAAAATGTTAGCAATAGTTTTCTTTTTGGTTGCTTATTATGTCGAAAGGATGCGCAGGGGCGTTTTTCTTCTTGCTTTATGTCCCCGGGGCGGGTATAACCACCGCCATCATGAGTTAAGATCATGTCCGCAATATACAAATGCCATTAATTCTCCTTTTGGTGCTCTCAAAATATTACTCACATTCTTACCCCATCAATTTTAGTACATTTAACAAAACTTGCCTCCTTCCGGCAGCCATATTGGACACTTAAATGTTTAAGCCCACTTCAGGAAGGTAAAACTTTATTTCGGTTAGTCCTACATAAAGTTCCTATCTATAATGAAAATACAATAAGTTTTTTCATAAAACAATGGCGGCCATTTTGAAATAGGCAGTATGCGCTAATGTGCAACATTTCGGGGCGGAAACATACCTAATCCTAGTCAGGGGGCAACCCCTTTAAAGTGATATATTGGTAAATTAATCACCAGGTGGGTGCAACAAACTCGAATTTTAAGCCCCGTACAGAAAGTGGCTTATGGACTAGTATTATGGCAGCATTGTGTACATAACAGTACTACACTTTCATTACCAAGTGTTAAATCTACAAAAGAGCACCCATTGAAGATATCTGAAAATCTTAATTTTCTGATGACAGCTTATGTAACAGTTGGTAAGGTATGTCATCAGTTCCAAATATCTTTCTGTACTACGATCATTTAAACTACTTCAAAAGCATAGCCAGTGGGGACTGAAAATATTTTTGAGGAAAGGGAAGGAAAATTTGTTCACACTAAATGAATGGTTTTTGCACTCTTTTTGCCCTGACCAGCACCTTACTGGGAACTTCCCCATAACGACCAGGCTGGATACGTCCTTCAAATTTTTTTCCCCTTTACGTTTACTTTGATCTGCATATTTACTATGTTATGATAGCAACTCTAAAATTAACAATATCAATCTATTAACATCAGAGGGGTCTAGACAAGTCATGACAAGCTAAACGAAAGTCAAACACTTAATTGGATATAAGATTTCAATGTATTCTTTAATTAACACTATTGCTCATTACCAATTATTAAAGCACTAATCATAATTCCTGTTGAAACCACCCAATCCATAAATGCTAGTTATGGTAAGTCTAAAATGTGCAATGAGATTGGAGTCCAAAATGTGCAATGAGATTTGAGTCTAAAATATGCAAGAGTTCACATATAACAACTAGAATTTTGCTTCCATTTTTACAACACACTCGCAACCAACATCCATCACAAAAACCATGGACTATAAAATTCAATTTGAATGAAGTCCCTGGCAACTGATAAAATATAGGATAGTTACAAGTTCCTGATGCATTGCTTTTGTGAAGTACATGTGGATTCCTCATGTGATATGTCAATAATCCAAAAAATGTATAAAATAAAATTTCCGCTATCCAGTGATAATGAAATAAGGTACTTTTGCTAAGTATGGGATGTGAACATGTTCATTATATTAAATATATATACATTTTATTCATGTTCAGCCAATGACATGCAAATCAAAATTTGGATTTCCAAATTTGAATGCGTCACCAGAAAGCTGGCCACACATCTTCTGAAAAATAATTGCATTTTGAAGTCACTGGAATCACAATCCATTTTAAAATCACATATGGCAAATATGTTACATAATAAAATAAATATTTTCATTTTACTCCTAATCTTAATATATAATAAGTCATTTTCTCAACTGAACTGGTTGCATGATTTCACAGTGTACCATATTTGACAAATCTTGCTGAATTAAAATATCATATTCTTACACTATTTTATAATTACTACCTTATTAGTATGTGTAATCTTATAGAAACAAAATATAACAAAATCTACAAAATATTTACACTGAAATTCTATCAGCTTAAGGCAATTTTTGGCCGGACTCGGATCTATGCTCTGGCAATATCCATAAATAAGTATATAACAAGTATATAACCAAGACGCTAAACAGAATTATCATCCAGCATTCCATAAATTGGTCATTTTGTAGCCTTACTTATGGATATTGCCCAAGCATGTTAAGGCCTAACTAGCACTACAAAAACACAGAAATTCACATTTTGTTAACATAAAATCAAATGTAATAATATCAGTCAATTTGACCCAACACATTCAATTGTTTTTAGGCATGATTTACCAGTTACAAATTGACATCATATATTATAACACTACTTCTATACCATGTGCGAAGTATGAAGCGACGGCATGGGCGTATACATTGTACTGACTTTCAGTGTCCGTGCAGACGAAGCGTGCTGTAACTGAAAGGTTTACTAGATATATGCGCACATCGTCACTTCAGGGTAGACAAATTATACAGCAGATTAGCATCCTGGAAAGGATATATGTAACAGCCCCAGCGAGACTTGTAGTTCACTTTGTATGCCATCTGCTTACACAGACCCTCTGAAAGAATTTTACCCTTGCAAAAAATCACATTCTAAATAAGTATTATGTGCATGTTTTCTTACCCTAAACAAGTATTACCCGAAATACTGGAAAACCGCTAGAAAAAGACAAGGAAAAGACAAAAAAATTGGACTTAAACGCAACATTTTGTTGTTCACCAGATTTCTTGGATGGGTCAATGAACGCTGGTTTTTAATTCAGCTGATTTTTTTTTTCTCAAAAGGGCATGATCAGCAGCCCTAAATGCATTTTTGTTCTCCCCTTATGCATTTTTTTGGATGCGGATGACATAAAAAGTTGTAATACATGCTGGATGCATGCCCTTCTGGGGTAATGCCTCTTCCGTTGTGTGTTCTCTATCGGAGATCACAATATAAAAATCCCCAACTATAACACTTGCATAAACACATTTGTGACAGTGTACATTCCTACCATATGGTACATGTATACTTCTCCAAAATTTGTATTTTGTTGGACTGCAATGGCACATCTGTCATTGATACAATAACAATAATAAGATCGTTCCTTATCAGAATCTCAGCAAGCATCTCTAGTAGCAAGTACATGTACTGTCTGAATAGTAGGCAAGTACCTTCTAAATAGAATACAAGTACAATCTAAATAGCATACAAGAACTATCTAAATAGAAAGCAAGTACTAAAGAGCATGCATAGTATTATCTAAATAGTCGGCAAGTATAATCTAAATAGTATGCAAGTACTATCCAAATAGTAGGCATATGTACTATCTAAATAGTAGGCATAGAATTGTATAGAAAGGCGGTTAAGTATTTCAATTCAATTTTAAGTGTTTCCTAACGGCCAAGACAAAGGATATATACTGTCGCTGAGAATAACCCTGCCTGGACCAATCTTAAAGAGGCACCAGAAACAACCAGGAGTTGTAACATTCCAGTTTAATGGAGAGTAACATTTACTTAAGTCACAGATTTTGCTATTATGTATCTTGAGTTCTATGTCAGTAAGTACAAAAGGAACTAATAATATTGTGCAATGTACTTTCAACATACTTTTCAACTTTCTTAACCTCTTTTCTTCAATTAAGCACAGATAAAAAGGGTTTAAGTAAATGGCATAATTACTTTATACCTTTCGCACCTACTCTCATGTGCTTTATTCTGTCAATGGAATAAAGGATGATACAGAGTAGGTACAAAGGTTACAATGTAAATATGCTAAGTACACTAAGTCCAATAAATAAAATAACATTATTGCACTTGAGAATAAAAACCAGTACTATCAGTTATTTTCTTGACCAAAATACCATGAAATTAGTAAAATATCAGATTTGACATTTTAGGAACCAGCATGGATGTTATATCTTTTGATCCCATAACAGCAGTATTGCTGCGAATGCGAGGTGAATCCGGCCATCCCTGTTAGCGGGGACAAAACCAAATTTAAAATTTACTTTATTTGCTTACATGCATGTTATACTGATCTGCATAAATGGTAAAGTGAATACAATCTTATACAGCCAAAATCCGAGATCATGACATGATGTGTTTGTGTCCATATGGACTTTTAGCAAGGTAGCGGAAATCAAAACCAATACACGCATAACTATACACTCACAAGCAGTCAAACCTATCATAATCTGTCACATTATCCAGGTTATTTCTTATAAGACATGGCCTAATTTGATTAAAATGACTTCAATTTGCAATTTAATTGTAAGACAGATAGGTATGCAGGAAATGGGCAGAAAAACTCATAATTTAGGCTGTATGATTTGATCTGATTTCTGTGGTTGTTAATAAGCAGTTAATTTTTTAAGAATATGCAACATGCCAATTTACCACTCCCTGTAATCATTGCATGATCTCTGAAACACGCCACATATATACATTAAAGGTATACCAAGAATGTTACAATCCGAATGTTATTTGGCTTAAGTTAGGTGACTCAATTACAATAAGGGTAGTAGTCCCACATAACCGCACATCCAATACCTGATGTGTCTTGATCAGAGAGCATGCGTGATTCATACCAACTGCTACAGTTCAATTCCTTCAGGATCTCCGACTTCAACTTTAAAGGTCCCAGGAAATGAGATGATAAACCTACTCCAAATCTTTATGGGACATTCCATTCCAATAAACAGGGCCAGAAAAAAAGAATACACTACCAGTGTTCATTTTGTTTACAATGTAAATACCGGTACTGCTATTTTTCATGTATTTTTTGCATTATGTCCTGCCATTAATGTTGTTCTTAATAGGAAAAGTGTGCACCAAGTGCTTGGGGATTTTTCAGCACATTCATTTTTCCATGATTACTTGCTAATATTTGTATTTTGCATGTGCAACGCCACTATGTTTTGCAAGTTAATTCAAATAAATTATTATTATTATAGTAGTGAAAACAATGATTTTCAGTCAGTGTCATGAATAGATCACCACCAGACACCGGAAATTTTCTATTCATCTGAAAAAATCAATAATACACAAAGTCATCACCAACCCACATATTGAATGCTTTTGGTTCCAGCCTTGTAGAATGACACAAACACCATCAGTTCATTTGCATTTCCTGGGACTTTTAATACCTTCTTCACAGTTGCCTTGTTACAATGTATAAGTACATGCCCAGTATGAAGGTCATCAGACATTCACTTAAATTTTATTACTCTTATTGTTTCCCAGTGCAACAAGTTCATTAAACCCCCAGAAATCCCAACAGACATATGGACCTATACTTAATACATGAACCTGGTTTGCAAAGTAGTGAGCCATGATTGTTGTATGCGTATTTAACAAGACCAGCTTCTGACTCTGCACCAAGGTAGTTTGAGTATGCATGTGAATGATGGCAAATTTAACCAAAGGTATCAATTGCTAATACCCTCCCAATCCACTAAATGACTTAACATAAAACTGTATAAATCTTGAAAACCACCTCATGACATTCATAAAATCCTGTCAAAATATTTATGAAGCATTGAAAAAATTCCACTGTTAAGAGTAAATCTGAAGCAAACGTGTATATGATTGTTGAACACAAAAACAGACACCACACACACATTGTGCAGTTGTAAGGCCCTATGATGTCCTAATGGGAACCAAGGACTAAAAAAAGGCTTGGCTTGAGGGTCTAAGCACAATTTACATCAGTTTGGTGTCTTCAAAGTAGATTTGAAAGACAATTCATGATTCTCTACAAACTTTACATGGTGTAATATTGTTAAAAGCAGGGTTAGGTAACATACATAAAATTTATAGATTTAGGTCCTGTGTTCTCTGTAGAGTGCCATTATAAATGCATTATTATATTTAAAAATAACCACACTGTCAAAAGTGCAAAACATTTTATTTCTCAAAGCACCTTAGGACTAATTTACAACCATGATTGAATATACAAATAGAAAATCACATCAACCCTCAATGATTATCTTTCTTCACTTGCATTTGCGAGCTTGTCCAGCCCATTAGATAACTCATGCACAAGTATGCACCCGGATAATAGCTATTGATAAGTAGAAATTGTGGATGTATAATTACCTAATTAAAAAATTAATTAGAAATCACATCAACCCTCAATTAATATGTCTCACTTAAAGCTGCCAAGCAGCCCCATAACTTCTACAAGTATCAACCCGATTAAATAGTTTTATTGATAAGTAGATTGGAAATATGAAGTATAATTCATAATTTAAAAATAACTCGGTTTCATACTGTAAGTACAGGTCACCTTAACATTTAAACATTTTTATATTCAAATATTGAAATATTCTTTGATATTTTTAAACAATATTTATAAAAAATCATATCCCAAGGCAGTCAGAGATGGTGGAGGAAGAGAAGGAGAAAGGTCTTTCCCCCATCCCTTTTACCGTGAGCATCGGCCGCCTCGTAAACTTTAGTCAAACTCTTTATTTGTAAACATACCACACGAATCGATATTGATGCTGATGCAAGGGGCATCAACATTGCATCAGATGTTACATAGTTACGCAGATAGCGACATATATTGTAAGAATTTTTGTGCAATGTTCTTTATAAAAGCATGAAACTTGGCCTAACTTTTTACAATTAAATACTGCCAGATTGTTTAAGTCGAAATGTATGTCACAAATATATCCATTAGAATGTTATGATTGTTTAGTTACAACCAACAATTATTCTGCATTTTATGTAATGATTTTTACCTCAATTGACCTCCTTTTGTGAACTCTAGGTGACATTGACTTGACCTGTGGCATGTGGTCCATATCCAAAATTGTTTTTCCAAATTATTCTCTATCTCCGCCAATTGGTGATGCTTTAAACAAATTGCACAATTTTTACCATTCTCTGCTTACTAACATTACAATTCTGTGGTAAATATGACAAACTTCGGGACCAAATTGAGAAAACGGGCAACTCCGCGCACTGTCAAGGTTGGTTGTTTAAATACGCATTTTTCTCCCATTCAAGTTAGAGTTCGCTCCACATATCATACTTTAAGAAGATATGGCGGATTTTCAAAACATCAAGTTTTCAAACAAAATCAATGTAACTCATCTTTGGAACATGCTATCTCCTACTTTTTTGGACTAAATACTAGAACTTTTCGGACTGTAAATCAACTCAATCTCTTTGTTTTCCAAGTCTCCACATGTAACAACCCTGCGCATCGGGGATATACCTTCTGCGCACAGGTCCTATCTTGTTCAACTGAGCGTGGCCCGCTTCTGTCGGCGATGAACATGGAACATGAAAGAGTACTTCTCCCTGGCGCTAGAAGCCGGCCTTTGTTGGGGTCTAGGCTTTAATGCTTCTACAATGAGTTTGCCAAGTGATATAAGTTGATAGTAATTCGGTGTTGCTTAATGCAATTAGGGAAGAGCTTTCTCCTTCTCGCCGACCGTCCATGTGTCAGAGTTGGTATACTCTGTAAACCTATAAGTACAAAGAAATCATAAACTCCCACACAAGTCTCACAATGAATGCCTGGTATAATATGTCACTTATACTACCAGTATTTATGTAATCAGTGTCAAATAGTTTTTGTTCTCACAGATGCACTTTTTAATCTCGCAGCGTTGACTGCGCCTAAGACCGTGTACGCGCGTTTGTAGTAACGGCTCAATAATACTGGCGCAGCGCATCGATTATTTACTTTGTACTTCGATGTTTAAGAAGTAATATTTGTTGCACATTTCATGTGACATGTTGACAAAAATTAAATATCTATGTCCACAACTGTCAACAATGCACTTACTAATAAATTATTAGCAATTTAATGGCTGAATATTTTTAAGCTTCAAGTGCATTGGCAAAAAAATCATTTATGCACTCTCAGTTGATGGATGAATAATCGCAAGCCCCGACAAGGCATTGCATTATATTCGCATCATGCAAGAGAAATACAAATGCGTAATCATGTCCAATCACATTCCTTCTTTTCATACTCAACTTTATGATGATGATCATTGGGTCACTGATACAAGCAAGGTATGTCCAAAACAACGACATCAGCACACTTTTTCTCAGTTGAGTGTGCACATCTATGCATGCTATCTCCCACGCTTAATACTATGCATAAAATGTGACCAAAAGGGAAATGGCATGGTTTGCTAATTAATCTGTCATACCTACAGATTCTTCAGATATCAGCTTTCCAAACTACTTTAATCATATATACGGTACAATTTCTTAAACAGCAAACGATTTCTTCGGGGGGGGGGGGTTACATTCATAAATAGTGGCTGCCTCCAGAGTGGCCAAAAATGTAACTTTTTTCCAGACACTCTGTAACTTTGGCATGAATTCCATGAATACATATCACTTTCAGCTATCAATTAACTGATTATTCAATAACATATTTGTGTTCGGTGCAAAGACTACATTAATTAAAGACTATAAAAGTTAATTGCCCCCATCGTTCTTTTTTGGCAACAATATTCTCCACATTTTAAGTTAAAAAAATCCTACAGCAATTGTGGTAAATACCACAGTAAATTTGCTCATTTTTACACAAGATATGGCGTGTCTCACATGTAAATGTATCAATAGATAAGCCATCCCATAAGGAATGTGTACATTTTTAATATTTCAAGCGCATTAGTTTCAGATATAAGTAGACCGTGTAAAAATATGTTTTTTTTATGGCCAGCGAAATTCCATGGTGGGTTAGTGGTACATGATCCAGATGTCAGCGATTAGTTTCAGATATTTAAATTAGACCCTTTAAAATATGTTTTTAGTGCCATCGACATTCCATGGTGGGTTTTGGTACATGTATCCAGATGTCATGCTTTTTTTTTTCCTATTTTCCATGCTCGTCGTTTAAAAGCACCCAAAATAGGTAACTGTGCACTATGGTGGGGGGGGGTGGTCTCATATTTTGAAAGATGGTTGCTTTTGTAAGGCAAGGTTTGGTCACTGGGTTCGAACATTTTTTAGCCTTAATACACTGCCCGAGCTGCCAAGACTTCATACTCATCCCAAGAACATGAGTACTGGCAGCACACTCCTTTACAGATAAGTAACTTGTTCACGGGTTGGACATCCCTTAAATTGCTGTGTTTCTCTATTTCATATCAATCAACCACAATAATCTGCTTTCAACTTCCTCTTGTAGCGATTTTAATATAAGTAGGGGGTTACTGAGGGGTGTCTCTATTAACATGATCCATGAAAACAGTCACGTTCACATACACAAACTATGATTCACATTATGAAAAAAGAAATTAACATTTAACCACATGTGATTAAAGCAATATTAGCACATTTTTTGAAGAGCGCCCCCAATTTTCAAAATTTGATATTTTTGCACGGTTACGTTGGTAATTGTCTAGGAAACTATACCTGCGAACGAGAATGCTAAAAAATGCGTATTTATCACAAAATAAGCGATTTTGTAATTAGAATTGGGATCCCAGACTGGACTTAACGGCAGATTTGGAAATGCTACGTTTATGTCCGTCCATGATGAAATAGTGCCACCTCGAGAAAATAACCTCTAACTTGGCCCTCCTGAACTATTAAAACAACTAATGGATGAGCGTAGACACGTACATGGCGCTATTTCCCGGCTATTTCACATTGGAAGGCCGTTTCCATCAGCCGTTGTATTATTATCGGGGATCCCCGATAATAATTATTCTAGTACAAAATTCCTTCGTTTGTGACACATAGACATTTTCGAGCTTAACCATTCACAGGTATAGTTTACCAATGCAATCGTGTAAAAATCTCCAAATTTTTGAAAAATTGGGGGCGCTCTTCAAAAAATGCGCTAATATTGCTTTAACATGACATCTTCACAATTTATAACAATATAAAGTATTAAGGTGGATACAAATGCAACTATGAAAAAAGACACCCCATAACAGGATATCCTAATTTGTTCACCAACAAAATATATTAAATTTTGAATAGTAGCAAAGGTTAAAATATGACGATTTCATGATGAAATATAAACTTAATTGTCCAATTCTTATGGAACCAGTGAAAGATTGCTGGAATCCTATAATGAAATTATAGGACTCCAACAATGGATTAGGTAGAGATAATTATAAAATGCAATACTTGTACTTGTATAGCACATACACAGGGAAAATGAAACCTTGGTAAATAAATTTGCCAAACAGCATTGCTTATTGCAAACCCTTATGGTCCTATTATAGTCCCATTACTTAGTCTTTGTAGCCCAATTCAAATCATCAACCCTCGGTTTTATACCTGTTAGACACTCTATTGCTTTCTCTACGCCAGTCCAGAAATGGAACTTTTCCATTGGATAGTTCAGCCACCCGGTGGTGATACAAAAGTAAGTCTCGTGCGGCGCTACATGATGTATACGGTGATGTTTTCTAGGCCATATGATATGTGCATCCTGAAGCAAAGTTATCCATTTTGGTAGACCGAAATACGTGTGGGACCACTTGTGATCTGATTTTGTAGCCATGACAAACAGGCCAGCAGGAAACCATGAAAGCACTCAACGGAATAGATTTGCCGGATCGTCAGGAGATAACTGTAATTTGTCGGCTGGGAGGCTAGGTAAGGGCAGAGGGAAGCATGAAGTTATCACCGTTGGTTTCAATGAAGTCATGCCTGGTGATTGCCGTGGGGTCTATATGGTGCTCACGAACTGTCTGATGAAGGCCTGGAATTGAAAACACACACACTTCATTATTGATCTATAGAATGTCAAACTCTGGTCAGTTCAACTAGGATGTCAAAATTGAACGCACCATTTGTTTCACATGGGAGAGGAGGTGTACCGAAAGATTTTTTAAATAAGCATTGACGATTACCAGTTTCCTAAGAATGCATAAAATAACCGACGGCCAACTTGCGTCGGTGCCTCGCCGTGGGATGCCGTGATCCCACTAAAAAAACAAAAAAAAGTGAAGTAGCTACGCCGTGCCCCTTTCATTAAATTGCCGTCGTGCCCTTTCTGTTTTCAAGAGACTGATGACCTGCCGAATTTTGACGCCTCCCCGACAAGCATTATTCCGATAAATTCTCCTAATCTTTTTCCCAACTTGGAATTCAGTCATGAATCATCCCTAAAACGTAACACTTTTTAAAAATGAGCATCCCCATGGTTTTAATGCAGATTAAGCAGTTAAATGGCACAAACGCACTGGGAATATATCACACGCTAGTTGAACGGTTAGGGGCGCTGCCATTTGTTTTTGTAGAAGATCCTTTTCTGTATTGCACCAACCATGCACCAGGCACTAGCACGGAATTTTTTTTTGCGCAGTTTTTTTTAGTCCCAAAGTGAAAAAAAATGATGCGTACATGCAGTTCAGAAATCTCAAGCGACTTTAAAAAATACAGAAATATTCGCCAGTTTAAGTCCTTAGATATTTGAAAACAAATAAATTCTGAAAGTTTTATAAATATAACCCTCCACCTTTGGACTGATATTTGACATTAAAATTGACAAGAAAATTTACAAATCGGAAATCAACATCAAGTGATTACAAACCAGACTTGTATTCCCGACAACTTTCACTTATCCAGCATTTGATTTTCTGCTGTTTCCATGATAGCCCTATATGTATGTCATCAAGTACCAGTTTATTGTTGTGTAAGAGGGAATGGTTTTGTGCTTCGCAATCGCAGCAGTATGTATTCAATCAACCCACACCAGCAGGTGAAAGGTATCATCAACATGTTGTCTTCTCTTTAATAATTTATACACTTTTTATATTTAACTCTCTCTCCGAATTCAAATTTGAGGCTATTTTAAGTTTATAAATAATAATTTTCTAACGCAGTTGAAGCAGTAAATTACTAGTTAATTAAAAAGTTGGATGATAGTCTCTTGAAGCTCATCCAAACATGCCCGGACAAAATGCGATCTATATAATGAAAATTTAAGAAAATGAAATTATTCATGATTACTCTCGAAAATTTTATCTCATCTTAAAGACACTATCAGTGATTGCTAATCAGCAAATCGAACAATCATCAAAACTCAGATTTTGCATGTTGCTAACAGTACCGGATCCTAACATACCCTGCAAATGTTAAGACCAGAAGCACCTAATAAGGACAGATCGGATTTGAGTCAACTGTCCGAAGGACACTTACTACAAAACATTATGAATGGAGAATCGTATCTTGGAAACTGCCGTTTTCTTCCTGTTCTGTCAATTCTACAAGCTGGAAAAGGTAACTTATGAGAATTATACAGACTTATCCTTCAAATCAGAAGATTATTCCTGCAAATTTCAAATATTTTCAAATCACTGATGTGTCTTTAAGGAAAATACTGAAAGGCTCATCGCTAGGATCCTTGCCTCTGATAAGCTCCTAGGTGACACCTAACTGCCCGATATGGATCTTTGTTCAGGTTTGGATCCAACAGGGAGGGGGGGGGATTGATCTGAATAGGGGTCACCCACATTAAGTACATGAGCTGCAGTTAGCTGAGTTAGCTCAATAATCCCTCAAATCTACATTTTGGTACAAAAAAAAGTTTAACAACTTGTTGCAAGTACAAAATTGATCAATGCTAACAAAGTGGTCAACTAACCAAGTCGTTCCGCCATCATGTTGGGTCGTGGATTGGGTTGTAGTTGGGATGGGGGTGAGTATTTGGGAGGTACGTTGTAATGGATGAAGCAGTTCCTGTGTGCAAGTTTGGGGATTTGGCTCTTTTTTTAGGAAGAGTGTTTTACAGATTTTTTCAACATGGCTTGGGTTACATAAGGTCATTAGAGATTCAATAAAATATATTAACCCCATGGGTCTTGTGCCGTAGTTCTTATGGCAAGTTGATGATTATAAGACTAGTTGCCAGAAGACTAGTGTTAAGGGTCACATAGGGGTCAGAAGAGTTCATATGTGCATACCCTCCAAAAAGTCCTGAAACCAGTGGTTGTTAAAAGTAGGTTGTCACAGCATTTTATTTGTAGAAGTGTTTTAAAGATTTGACAAAATGGGGTCAAGGTCATGCCAGAGTAATAGAGGTCAATTGTCTTATAGTGCATGGGCCTTGGGCCAGTGGTTCTTTTTAGCAAGTTTGGTAGCCTATACCACTTTATTGGAAGAAATGTATCAAATTTCCAAAAAAAAGGGTCCAAAGGTTCAGGAAGGGGCATTGAGGTCAATCTGCGTATACTCCATGAATCCCGTCTAGTTCTTTTTAGGTTTGTGCGTACGCATCAATGCAGAAGTATCATATAGGTTTCATTTGGTGGAAAGTATGTTGATTTTAACAAATGGATCAAGGTCATTTGAGGTCAAAGCGCACATGGGTCACTAGAAGTTAAATGTCAAGTGGGTCAATAAATGTCATCTGTGCATAACCGGTGAGTCCTGGACACCAGTTCTTTTCTATTAATTTGTAGCATTTTGTTTGCACGTGTTTTCTAGATTTTACAAAATACATTGGCCAGTCTTTGGACTGCGAGTGTCGTCTGCCGTCAGGATTTGTTAAGGGGGCACAGGTACAATGAGGTCACCAAGGGTCACCGAGGGTCACTGAGGTCATTAAGGTCACATGAGGTCACAAAGGCCAAGGTTACATGAGGTCACCATGGTCAATGAGGGTCCCAGGGAACATTGAGGTCACCCAGTTCAAATGAGGTCACCATGGTAATGAGGTCAACAAGGTCACATGAGGTCACCAAGTTCACTTGAGGTCCCCAAGGTCACATGAGGTCACCTGGTCACATTGAGGTCACCAAGGTCAATAGGTCCCCAGGTACCCGAGGTCAATGAGGTCACCAAGGTCACTAGGGTTACAGGGAGGTCCATTGAGGTCACATGAGGTCACAAAGGTCACATTAGGTCACAGGTCACACTGTTCACCCAGGTCACATGGGTCACCCAGGTCACAGGTCAACCAGGTTCAAATGTAGGGTCATCTGAGGTCACTGAGGTCATCAAGGTCAACAAGGATGCATGAGGTCACCCCACCCCCACACATCCACCTCCGATACACCCTTCCCCCGCCCCAATACACCCCTGATCCACCCTTCCACTGCCCCAACACAGCCCTCCCCGATACCCCTCCGACGCACAACCTTCCCCCTACCCAATAAATACCAATCCCCAACACCCGGTCCCTCCCCAACACCCCACCCACACCACCAAAACACCACCCCCTCCCAACACGCCACTCCTCCCCACTTCCCACCCCTCCCCAAAACCCCACCCCCTCCCCAAAACCCCACCCCTTCTCCAACCACCCTACCCCGCCCCAACACCCCCTCCCCAAACCCCCTCCACACACCCCAACACCCCACCCCCTCCCCAACACCCCACCGGCCGTTACATTTTGACCACGATTACACTCACAGTATCACCACTGAAAATAAAGAAAAGACTAACAGAAATGCGCCCCCCCCCCTGCACACGACCCGAATGGGACATGGCCTTGGTGATTGAACGATTATCCAATCATATCCTCTATTGGCCCAAGCCTCCTTATTGGCTGACCGTTGACCCTTGTGTGAGAAATGGCCGATGGTATTTTATGGAAAGTTTGTTAATCGTCCTGGGCTTGCTGGGTTTGAACGTTTGCATCATTTATAATTCTAAAAATTAACAATTTTTACGTAGAATCAGTGTGGAATTACAACAAGATGTAACTAGGTCCCTCAGTAAACTCTAAAAGGTAAATATTACAGCTTTTCGAGCTCGTTTTGAAACGTTTTGTGCAAAATTTCTTCCGAACGGGACATCTTTTTCATTACTTTTCCACTAAAATAACCCTCAGAGACCAAGGAAAGATTTATATTTAGTGTAAACTGGATAATATTAAAGCAGCAGTGATTTTAAGGACGAAAACGGGCGATATTTCATCACCTAATTCGATGTTTACACGCCGCTCAAGTATACGGTGTGCGCAACCTCGCGGTGCGTGACTGCTGGCTGACTGGGGCGAGCTCATGGGGCAGGCCTTGCCTTGCCTAACGGTGCAGTGAACACACTACAAATGCTATATGCAACATTCATCAATGAAGCTTCATTATGCAGCAAAATCAGATATCCGTACATGTACAAATCCGATAATTCAATTTCAAAAGATGAAACACAAAACAGAGGTAGGCCTACCTAAACCCCCCCCCAAATTATGGGTCCACGAACTCCTTAACTCTTACAGCATTATCGATAATGTAATCGTTATTTTGTGACATTCAAATTTCAACCGGGAACAAGATTCAACAGTATCGAGCTTGCGGATAGTACATCAAGCGATCCCCGTAACAATTTTCAATTAGTTCATACACTCAGTGTGGAGCTTCAGCGGTTACGAATATTACCACAGCCTCGACAGAAAAGGAACATAACAACGGCCCATAATGCAATGGCCACCCAGCAACCAGCTCTGCTATGTCCGATGAGATATGGCGATGGCAGAGCATTGTGGCAGATGGCAATGGATAGCAGAACAAAACAAGTTTGTGCAATCACCCAGGCGGTGCCCTGTGGTGTCACCAATTTGCTAAGTCAGTGTTGCCAGAAATCGAACCAAAGTTAAAACAGTTGGTTGCTCCGGGCATTTCCGGGAAATAAAACAGCCCAATTTATCCGAACTTTGAGAGCTCGCCGTACATCGCAATAGCCGAATAGTAGTATAATGCGAACAAAGGTTAATTTTGGCAACATGGCGCAAACAATGCTAACATAAAAAAAAAAAAAAAAAAAAAAAAAAAAAAAAAAAAAAAAAAAAAAAAAAAAAAAACAAAATGATGGATGGGGATTGATTGTGAAAAATGTCTTGTCCTCTTATCCTCTGGTTGAAAGGGTAATTAACATTAACTAACAATAAAACGTATTCCAAGACAAGCTAAAAATCAAACCAGAACCAAGCATAACATTCCAAACCAAGCTCAAACAAAAAGAAAACAAGCAAAACCACTGATAAACAAGCACGTTGGAAGCTAAGTAGGTCACTTGAGTGCCCTCGAGTGGTTCTATTGTTGTTCAGTCTTGGTTATTTTATGACTTGCTTTAGCTTGCTTCAGCTTGCTATGTGCGTGCTATGTGCTTGCTTTGTGCTGTTTATGCTTGTTCAACTAGTATTAAGAGGGAATGGTATTGTATCGCAGTTCATTCCTTTCATTTCAGTGAAATTAAAGCAAGATGATTTTTCAAAAACCAGCACTTTATGTTCGCAACATGGAAAACAATTTCGGCCGGACCGACCCCCAAGCGGACAGCCCTAACGTAAATTAGTCTTCCATCCTCTTTGAGGCGGCAGACTAATTAAACCAATGCTAATTTTGCACTATATTTTGAAACTAGAATCCTTGAATCCTTTGTTTACTGAAAAGTTCTGTCCACTAAACCATATTGGCAATTCTCATTATTTTGTTGTCAATTACTTACAGCTCCAATAAAGCAGAGTGACAGAACCATACGAGTCTGCTGCCCGGGGTACAAGGCAAGAGAAAGTCAGCAATAAGAATGCCACCCACTGTGGGGAACAAATGTGAAAAATAGTATAGTAAAAGCACGTTTCAGGGGTTGAGTAAATTTGCGCACCTACTTATCTGCTCCCAGTTGAATTCAGAAGCCTTACGGCAATAAAGTACAGGATCACGTGCACCTTTATTCCGTCAAGGCGATGCTGAATTCAACTGGAGCAGGCAAAGTGGGGCCAGAAATGTACCAACCCGTTTTCAGTTGATTCACAACTAACAACTGAAGAGTGAGGAAGCAGTAGCTATGTCATTTTTATCATTGCTTTTTGATATATAATGTAGAAGCCCCACGCCCTTGTTACCTTGTTTTTATAAACTCCTGCCCAAAAATTGATTTAAAACATTTTGTGATGGGGTGAAACAGGACTTTCCACAAGGCGACTTTCTTAAACTCCTTAGCCGACCTAACATGTCAGAACAGCAATAACAAGCAATTGTACATCAGTTGCCAAGCGCTCCTCGGACGTCAACAATGATTTTTTAGCATTGCTGGCTGTTGCCACTGAGACGCTTTCCCTCAGAACACCCATGGCATCGATTGCCCTCAGCCCGCTTTCCCTTGAAGAGATCGCCAAAAACCCATTGCTTATATTGCCATTGAGACATCCGAACACCATAACCGGTAGTTTTCCGTCACATATTGTATCCACATGCCATACTTTCCCTAAGTACTGCAGGGTTCCCCCAAACATGTCTGCACGTAGGACCTTCTGAATTGGCAGATGTGTCAAGATCAAATTGCTAACGGAAGTTAGGGCGTACTTACAGTCATTTTCGCATTGCATTCGGCCGTCGTACCCTAGAAGACAGGTGAAACCAATGCTTCTATTATATGCCCAGTGTGACATCTTCCCCTCAGGAGACCCATTTTCCTATACCTGTTAGACACTCTATTGCTTTCCTCTAGCGCCAGTCCAGATGGAACGTTTCCATTGATGTTCAGCCACCCGGTGGTGATACAAAAGTAAGTCTCGTGCGGCGCTCCATTATGTTACGGTGATGTTTTTCTAGGCAATAATGATATGTGCATCCTGAAGGCAAAGTTAATCCATTTTGGTAGACCGAAATACGTGTGGGACCACTTGTGGATCTGGTTTGTAGCCAGGACAAACAAGGCCAGCAGAACATGAACACTCCAAGGAATGATTTTGCCGGATCTCTTCAGGAGAATAAGCTGTAAGTTTGTAGGCTTGGTAGGCTAGGTAAGGCGATCAGCATGAAGTTACACCGTTGGTTTCAATGAAGTCATGCCTGGTGATTGCCGTGGGGTCTATATGGTGCTCACGAAATGGTCTGATGAAGGCCTGTGACATATGGAACAACCACACTTCATTATTGATCTATAGAATGTCAAACTCTGGTCAGTTCAACTTAGGATGTCAATTGAACGGCACCCGTTTTTTTTGCACTGGGAGAGAAAGGAAAAAAAAAAAAGGAAAAAAAAGAAAGAGAAGGGAAAAGAGTTTGTGTAACCGCAAGATTTTTTAAAAGTCAATTGACTGATTACCAGTTTCCTAAGAATGCATAAAATAACGCCGGCAATTGCCGTCGGTGCCCTACGCCGTTGACGGTGATGCCCCTAAAAACAAAAAAATTGGAAGTTAAGCTACTGCCGTTCACCTTTCATTCAATTGCCGTCGTGCCCTTTTCTGTTTTCAAAGACTGATGACTCCGAATTTTTGCGCCTCCCGAAAATGCATTCTTGCTGCATAAGTCCTCCGAATCATTTTTCCCAACTTTGAATTCAGTCATGATATCATCTAAACTTAAAGTCTTGTTAAAAGACATCCCAATGTTTTTAATGGGCATATTAAGCGGTTAAATGGCCCAAACGCCCTGGGAATCTACACACGCTAGTGACGTTATGGGCGCTGCCATTGTTTTGTAGAAGATCCCTTTTCTGTATTGCATCACCATGCACCAGGCACTAGCACGATTTCGCAGTTTTTTTTAGTCCATAATGAAAAAAACTGATGAGTACATGCCAGTTCAGAATAGCTCGAGCGACTTTTAAAAATACCTAAAATTCGCCAGTTAAGTCCTTAGATATTAACAATAAATTCTGAAATTTTTATACCTAATAACCCACCTTTTGAATTATATTTTTTCCCTTAAAAATTGACAAGAAACTGACAAATCGGAATCAACATCAGGATTACAAACCATACTTTTTTCCGCGCCAACTTTCAACTATACCAGCATTTGATATTATGCTGTTTCCATTGATAGCCCTATATGTATGTCATCAAGTACCATATTTGTTGTGTAAGAGACTGTTTTTGTGCTTCGCAATCGCAGCAGTATTATTCAACAACACAGAGCAGTGGAAGGTAATCATCACAGTGGTCTTTATTTTAATATATTTCCTACACTTTTTAATTTAACTCTCTCTCCGCATTCAAATTTGAGGCTAATTTAGTTTATAAATCATAAATTTTCTCATACTGCAGTTTGAAGCAGAAATGATAGTTTAATTAAAAAGTTTGGAATGAAGTCTCCTGAAGTTCATCAAAAATGCCCGGAACAAATGCATCACTATCATGAACTTTAAGAAAATGCAAATTTATTAATGATTTTACTCTCAAGAATTTATGTCTCCTCTTAAAGACACTATCAGTGCTTTGCTAAATCAGCAAACGAAAAAATCATCAAAAATCAGATTTTGCATTATTGTAACAATACAGGTATACTAACATACCTGCAAATGATAAGACATGAAGCAGCTAATAAGGACAGAAGCGGAGATTTGAGTCATTACTGGTCAGAACGGACACTTACTAAACACATAATTGCATGGAGAATGTATCTTGGACACTGCCGTTTCTTCCTTTTTGGCAATTCTACAGCTGAAAAGGTATAACTTATGGAATTCTAAAAACCAAACAAGAATTATCTCACTTAGAAGCTATTCCTGCAAATTGCAAAATTTTTCAAATCATGATAGTGTCTTAAGTATAAAATAATGAAAGGCTCAGCGATAATCCTTGCCTCTGATAAGCTCCTAGGGGACCACCTAACTGCCGGATATGGCTTGTTAAGGTTTGGATCCACAGTGGGGGGGGGGAATCTGACATGATCGGGGTCACCCACATTTAAGTTACATGAGCTGCAGTTAGCTGAGCTTAGCTCAAGATATCCCTAAAATAACATTTTTGGTACCAAAACAAAAGTTTAACCATTGTTGCCAAGTCAAAATTAGATCAATGCTAATTAAAACAATGCTAATTTTGCACTATATTTTGTAAACTAGAATCCTTGAATCTTTGTTTGACTGAAAAAGTTCTGTCCACTAAACCAATTTGCAATTCTCATTATTTTGTTGTCAATAATTCAGCGTCCAATACCAGGCAGAGTGAAGAACCATCGAGTCTGCTGCCCAGTGTAACAGGCCAGAGAAAAAGTCAGCCATAAGAATGCCACCCACTGTGGAGAACAATGTGTGGGAAAATAGTGATTTAAAAGCCACGTTTTCAGGGGTTGGTACAGTACTGCATTCCACCTTATCTGCCGTCCAGTTGAATTCAGAGGCCTTGACGGAATAAAGTACCAAGGATCGTGCCCACTTTAATTCCGTCAAGGCTGCTGTGAATTCAACTGGGCGCAGGCAAAAGTGGGTTGCAGTAAACACTGGACCAACCCCGTTTTCAGTTTATCACAAATAACAACTGAAGCGGGAGGAAGCAGTTAGGCTATGTCATTGTTTTATCATTGCTTTTTTTTATATAATGTAGAAAGCCCACGCCCTTGTTCATTGTTGTTATAAATCTGCCATACAAATTTGATTTAAAACAGTGATGGGTGAAACAGGACTTTCCACAAGGCGACTTCTTAACTCCTTAGCGACATAAACATGTCAGAACAGCAATAACAAGCAATTTGGTTACCTCAGGTGCCCAATATGCTCATCGGACGTCAACAATGATTTTTTAGGCATTGCTGGCTGTTTTCACTGAGACGCTTCCCTAAGAACACCCCTTGCTATCTTTGCCTCAGAAGCTTTCCCCTGAATGACAAAACCCATTGCTACTTGCAATGAGACATCCGACCACACCAGAACGGCTAGTTTTCAGTCACCATATTGTAGCCCACCACGGCACACTTCCCTAAGTACTGAGGGTTCCCCCCCAACATTGTCGCACGTAGGACCTCTGAATTGGCAGATGTGTCAAGATCAAATTTGCTAACTGGGAAGTAGGGCGTACATTCCAGTCATTGTTTCGCATCGGCCAATTTTTTTCGGCGTCTTCCCCTCAGAAGCCATGTGAAAACCAATTGCTTTCTATTATATTGCCAGTGTGACATCTTCCTCAGGAGACCCATTGCTGCCTATTGCCGGTGAGACTTCAAAGCTATTTCCGCTGTTTTTTTTAGCTGAGGGAAAAGGCTCACGCGGCAATGCATCGGACTAAATTGCTTGGTTATTGCAAGTGGGACTTCAGGAGTCACTTTTGTATTGCCTTCTATAGCCTTTCTGACGTGTTATAGTGGGTGACCCCGTGACAGGCTAGGGATTAGAAACTCTCTCTGGATTTAAGGTGGTTGGAAGCTGTTCTCCGTCAACCATACTGTATTTGCAGTATGTGTCTGCTCTCAGTCAATGGCAAAGCATGATCCATCACCTTCCATGGATAATGAAAATTCATAAATAGACCAGTTGGTGTATGTAGCATGATAATCAAAGTGTACCAAAACCTTTGTCTGACCACAATTCGTACCATCTCTAACAATGAATAATGAGAACGGAATTTAAAAATTGATCAGACTGACTTGATCACCATGTGACAATGACAACATAATCTAGCGAGTTTATGTGTGTAAAATAACCAATATTACCATACACAATGACATTTTATTATTATGAGATCTCATGTGTGACCCTGGACTCACTGCGGTACATGTTTTTACTCAATGGGGATACTGCGTACATGTAACTTCTGGACAGTTGAAGTAATAGATTGTGCATAAAAGAGCTATTGCAAAAAGGTATTTTGTAGCTTTAACCCTACACCATTCACTATGTTTTGCAAGCAATTACTACATACACACACACTACCACAGGCCCTAGGATGGTACACTGCCAATTCAACCAGGTCCAACAAAACTTGATACAGTGCACAATCAAACAAACTCGTTACCAGTGATGATGGATGATGTGTCGAACATCCATTATCACAATTTACCACAAAATTGCCATGGTGTGGTATCCTGTGGTAATAGGTTGGTTAGGGTAAAGGTAAAAAACTAGGTTGCAAGAGGTTTGCAAACAAAAACAACCACTCACTTTGTCTTTACTTCACAAATGTTCAAATTTATTACAGGCTGCGAGGACGGAAGAAAGCCAATATTCTATGGTAAAGTACTGGAGAAGTTTGAATCCTATATAGAAGCTCAAGGTGGACGTCACCGAAACTGAAATCAACTCCTGCACACGTTTACCTGAAATACAAATAATTTATTATGTTAAATATTATATTATCAAACAAATTAACCCTTGGTGGTAGGTATATTTGTGCAAAATGACCTAATGGTCATTTACATTGTGTAAATGACCTAATGGTGTGGGAGAGCGTGGTTAGGGTGCTTGCCTGTGGCACAAATTACCAAAATTCCCGGGTTCGAAACCCGGTGGGGTCACTTACTGGGATTTATTCGGAAATGTTTATTAAATAAAAAATACCGCTCTCCTCCATGGTTCACTTGGAATTGGGCAAATGAATCATTAAAGCATCTTGCCCTTCAGAGGGGACGTTAAGTCGTCGGTCCCGTGTACAGAGTCACAACTGTACATGTACATCGTAGTCAGTGTCGAATAAGAGTAGGGTGAAAAACCCTGACTGTTCCCAATCAGCCCCAGCCTCAGAGGGCCATGTTAGGAGCATCCGTATCATGGATACATGTTGCCCAAAATCAGCTTCCTCAGCTGAATAAATCCTGACACTGCCACAAGCCATTACCAAATAGCAGGGGCTGCGCCAGGGGGTGGCTGCACCAGGGGGGTGGCTGCCCCCTGAGATTTTCAAAATTTAGGAAAAACAAGGGCTTTACGTAATAAATTGTGCAAAAATTAGGGTTTTTTAACCAAAATGAGTTTATTTTGTACTGTTTCGCCCCCTATGATGTTTCGCCCCTCCTATGATTTACCCTGGCGCCACCCCTGACCTATAGTAATACCCATGTGGTCCCTCCACTCATTCTGGCTAAATCCTCATACCATCCACTTTTGATCAACATTGATAGTGAAGTATTGAGTGGCTTTAGTTTTGCTTTCATTAACCCTAACACGTCACTGGGGCTTTCCCCAAAACAGCCGAGAGTCAATGAGAATCAATCCATTCGTGACTCTTGACGTATGAGAGTCAATCAGAGTCATTTTTTTACTTTCATTGACTCTCGGACGTTTTCCCCGCAGAGGAATAACTTGCGGAAAATCGTCAATGGCCGAAAGTCAATAGAAATCGTTGGGTGTTCTGCCGGCAAAGCGTCTGAAAGTCAACAAGAATCATTGGGTGTTCTGCCGGTAAAACGGCCGAAAATCAATGAGAATCAATTGATTTTCAACGTCTTCTGCCAGGAAGACATCCGAGAGTCAATAAGAATCATTTCAGGTAAAATAAATAGTTATTAAAGTCCGAGAGTCAATGAGAATCAGTTGGCACCCCTTGATAATGATCTGATTCTCATTGACTCTCGGACGGGTTAGGGTTAAAAGATCTTTCTTCTGCATGCAACCGGTCATGCCTAGATAGTCAACAATAATAACATACAAGTTAAAGGCTATCTACACTCTCCATCATAATTCCTTTTCTCTGCCTCAAGACTACACCCGCATTCCCGCCAGACAGAACCATGACAACGCGCAAAGAAAATACATAGATGCGTGTAACACGCAGCAACTTATGCATGCGTACCCACACCTATTTCAGAAAAGGAATTGTGACGGCGACTATATGTATAGTCATGATCATCAAGACTATGCTCGTGTGTACGATTCTGTCCAACAAATTATAAGGCTGACGTCAAAAGTTGGCCATTTTGCGGTACGGGGAAGTTATAGGGCGGCCCATTTTGCGGTGGGCATTGCCATAGCTCGCCGTGTAAATTGGCGTAAAATGCGCCATATTTTTACCTAAACGATAGCAGGAGACTGTAATGGTAGCCGCTACTTAGGAAATAAAATGCACATTTTAGAATGCCTATTCATTTCACTTGCATGCTAGAAACAATCAAAAGAAATGGTCATAAAGGGTGCCCAATTTGACACACGAAATGGGGGTCTTAAGGGCCGCACATAAGCTCACATACCCATACCTCTTTCCAATGTCAGTCCCCACCCCCCCTTTTTTTGGCATGCGAAATGAAAACCTAATTAAGTTGTGAAATTTAAAATTTATGCAACACGAATGTGACAAAGTCATCTAATCTTGGAATTTTAACATTTTGGTGAGTGTAATTGGGGGAAAATGAAATCGAGGATTTTTTTCCTCGTCCAGCTCTACACGCTTTATAGCGTTTAAGCAAAATGTAATTTTATGCATCCAAAATTGGCGTCCTGGAAGCCTTAGTGCAACTCAATGCGACCACTGGAACAGGACCAATTATAAACTTAGTACATGTGAATTATAGGACTATATCCAATGAAATATTAATCACAACTGACCAACTTCATCAGCAACTTCATGCGTACATTTATCACCAATGAGTTGTTTTCAGCGATCGCTGGCCAGTCCGGCCAGCCGGTACATTGGGATTACTTTCCCATCGTGCGCAAGTCTTGGTTTTAAGTGCGGCGCCATACGTAGTGCGCATGAGCAGGGAATTCACAATCGAATTCATCCGCATTTGCAACCTCTGGTCTTTCTTTTAAGTGCGAAATTTAAACCAGTTTTAAACACACAAGGTGATGTGAATATACCATTTGAAATACCCTATCTCTGGAACGGAAAATCGTATGGATTTCTTTCAACAGGTTTTTAAGGTAAGTTATGCTCTACATATAAGGTTATTTTTATTTAATTTGGGAAAAAAATGTTTGTTTATAGATCACTAGCAGAAGCCACTGCTTCACATTTCAGATTAATACGCATTGCGATGTCAAATTCTTCTGTCACTCCTTATAGAAAAGTTATTGTTTTTTTAAACCTTTGTATCCTGAAGATGAGGCTATAGTTAGTTCCAATAATTGTGACTACACATTTGACATTTATTTTAACATTGGTCATTATCATATCACTGAATGTGTAGTCACAAGAGGTTATGTGTATTGGTTAGCCATTTAACAATTCTACTGCACTCACCTCCTCTCCAATCAGGTTCAAGCAGCATGACCCAAAATGAGTGTATCAATCCATCACATTAGTATTATCCTTACTATCTCTGCTATACGGTTAAGACTGAACACGTGCAGGAGGTAATTGTTTCAGAAAATCAGGATTTTATTCTGCTTTCTTTAACTTTAATTTGAAGACTTTGGGCTGGTAAGATTTGGAACATCAAATTTCTCGAAGTTCATACTTTGTTGCCAGCATTTTGACAAATTCTGTTATTATAGTAGAAGGGGTCCTCAAGATAAAAATCGGTAAATTGGATGGATTTGGAGGCTTTATTTTTATCTAAAAATTGGTGGTGGTTATAAATGCTAACAATTACACATAACACATTCGTCGAATACACATTCAGTGATATGATTAATGACAGTGTACATGTGAATGTAAATTGTGTTGTACAAAAATATAGGCAAATAGCTTCTCGCATTTTGAACTATATTTAAAGAGGTGACTGGAGATTCACACTGAAGTTAATGAAACGGAAGATTTTCTGGACGCAACATTTCGTGGCGTTTCTCAAAATTTGATTTCCTTTCAACAAACATACCCCTTTTAACCTAATTGTAGCAGAAAAAGCCTGATGAAAATATTTTTGGTGCGCTGAGATTACGATATTTGTATTGAAAGAAATTGTAACAAAGACGTGACATTCGCCGGACTTGTCTGGGCGAATTACTGTTGTGAAACTCTATCGACAAAATTATGCGGGGATATTTATATGTATTCTCTAATATCACAATAGTATTATTGGTTTATTCCGTAAAGCTTGTGGTAGGATTAAAATCAAAATCACCCACCCACATCCTCCCTCGCTAGTGTAGTGGATTTAGAGCATCGATTTATATGCAGGTATCCACAGGTTCGAAATCCAACCATGGGCCTTTTTCAAATAAATGTATTGTCAATATTATTTTGAGAGTAAAGAGAAGATTACCAAGTCCAGTAGTTGTCGGTAAATAGATTTCACAAAAGTAAGTCGCCAGACTAGTCCGGCGAATAGCATTTGCCATGACAAAATAACTTTTGGTGAGGCATCGTACTTGCTGTTGTAGAATCACTAATAGTAAAAAATAGCAAACCTCGCCGAATTTGGGATTCTAAAATCGCTGTATTAGGCGAGGGTTGCCGATTAAGCGACATCGCCCAAAATGGAGAGATTTATCCCAGACTGTATTAGAAAGTACCCGCAGTGTTGTGCGCGGGGATATGTGGAATGAGGGCCGATGAAATAAAGGCTAGCACCGTTTAAGTGATAGTGGACCCGGATGAGCAGACAGCCCTATTAATCCCAGATTGACAGACTTCCAGGCCAGTTAATTGCCCAACCGCGGAAAGGAATTTAGATTTGCCCGCACCCTACACCATCGAATGTGTGGTTTATCGGCTTTTGCCCGCGGCAACCTCTAACCACACACAAACAGTCAATATATTTGACTTCAGCCATGTTTGATCCAGTCAGAAATGAAAATGCTACCTCGCAATAAATGAGTAAAAAAACCGCCTTCACACACCAACTTTATGCTTTTTCCATTCTAATTTCCGGAAAATGTGATAACTGGTATTTTAATTTATTCATATCAAGTCAAAAAAAGAGTGCAATCGAGAGCGAAATGCCACGCAAAAACCATAACAAACCAAAATCGGTGGGATGGAATGCACTTGACCCTGGCTTGTAAACAAGCTGCCAATATGTTGCTGATTAATTTTTTTTGCGATTTTAAGGTTGTGAACATTATTTTAATTGTTAGTTAGGTTTTAAACAGATGAATCTAAAGCCACATAAATCAAAAAATACTTTCATGGGTTTTGTGACATTGGCTTATGAGAGTTCTGAGATAACCTAAAAAAACGTGAAGAAAATAAAAACATTGTGAACATTTCCCCTGTACGGTTTGCGCACTGTGTAAAAACGAGCATTAAATTTCGTACTCCGCTAAAACAAAGTTTTCATCATTTAATCGCGTATAGAGATAATTAAGCACCCAGAACAGTATTACAATGCATATTAAAAATAACTTAGTTAATAAGAGAGCAAATTTAGTTTTGAATTTGAAAATCATGAGAATAAGAAGTTAAACTTGGTAAGCGTATAAAATTTATGACATTAGTTCGGCTTCAGCGAAGAGGCACGGATCTATCTGACCTCAGGTCAGCATGCCGTTTATTTTGTCAACACGAGAATCGCTTGGGTAACATCATGAAACATGAGAATATGTTAGGTTTTTTTAACATTATTAGCCTTCCTTATTTAATTCAAACTGCAATGCTTGTTTAAAAACTGTCGGGATAAGTGTGATTTGTCTCTCGCAGGAACAATTTCGTGATGGATAAGATGATGAAAGGGAATTTAAAAACATGTCAACAAGGCCTTCCCATGTATAACACTTAAAAGCTAGTCAATGGTAGTCCTAGTAACTAGGCCATTCGAATACATTTATAAGCACTGGGCATATCTGGAACAGTCTATTCACATGACCAATCTTCTTAAGAGACATTACTGTATTTTCTCCAAGCCTCGTTATTTATTGCCTTTATATGCCTTAAATGGTTATGTCAAGAGCTGTCAACATGAGCTTATGAAGCCAGGGAACATTTAATACTGCCAAATTAATGTGCACCAATGGCACTCGCCGGCACTCCCAAGACCCCCAGTTGGGTAGCTATAGTCGGAGGAGAGGGGCTTCTCAGTGACGTATCTAATACTGGTGAATGAGGGAGCCCTCTTGGAGAAAGTTGGGAAAATCGGGAAGTTTTGACGTAAATCATTAAAATTCATCGTTTTTTTGACGGCTTCCTCCGAATCGGGATGATTTCCTCTGAACGGGCTATCTTCCCCCCTGAACGCGCTTTTGCCTTGCCACGTATGGTGCGTGCCCATCTCTAAAGGGCGCTGAAAGGACCAGCTCCCAAATATCTACGGGGATTCTTCGCTACTGCCCTTAAACATGTGTCAAGGGGTTAAAGCGGGGGGGGGGGGGTTAGTTGATGTACGCGTATGTTAGGCTTTTAATACCCATATATGTCACCACCTGTATTTTTTTGAAACCATCGCCATCCAACGACTACTCCCATTTTTTGACAATTTTGAATCTTTCAACCAAATCCCTACTTTAGAAAATGTCGGCCAGCAAAAAACAAATCACCCTTATTTATGGCAATTTGGCTGTCTATCACCCAAGAACCCTTTTTTTTGCACATTCATTGTCTATCACACCGAAGGCCCTAGCTTTGGAAAGCATCAGCCTTAAGGTTTAAACCCCTATTTTTTTTCATACGGCGGTGTTTCCCGACCGATCGGAGGTACAATTCAAGTTTTATTGCGCTTTGTGCAAAATTCTTACTAAAACACATAATATTTGTTAATATTTCCAGACTGAAACTTCACAAACGTGATAACCAAATTAGTGTACATAGGGCCTATTTGTGTAAAAAACCAAATTGTTGCTCCTTCCGGGCACAGAGATACAGATGGTGGCACTCTGTATAGGCCTATACCTTTGCTCCGACCCTAGTGCCATTCTGCATGTCCGTATCTGTTCCTCTGGCAGTGGCGGCGCCATGAGGACTTCTGTTTGGGTGGGGTGGTTTTCGGGGTAGGGAGTGGGGAAGAAGTTACATATTTGGGAACCCCAAATTTTTCATATTGTTTACCACTTTTATCCCAATTTTGCTGTTTTTACCAAAATTTTGTGATTTTGGCTCCAAATCACTGATTTTTGCTAAAGAATCTTTATTTTTTGCTTGCGGGGAGAGGGGAATGTCTGGTCCGGGGGATAAATGGGAAAAGAAAAAATGCCGGAAATGCACACAAAAACCACACCCCGCCCCATACTCACCTGGCACCGCCCAAAAACCCAGCGCTACCTGGTGTTCCATTCTTCATGTTCTGTACTGTTCCCCTGGCAGTGGCAGCGATCCTTCTTTTTTCGCGGGGGGGGGGGGGGGGGGGGGTGGGGGTGGGTGGGGGGGGGATTTCGGGGGAGGGGAGTGAAGAATTTAAATTTTTGAGGAAACACCAATTTTGCAGAATTTTTTAACCATTTTGGTCCCAAATTGCTGTTTTTGCCAAAATTTTGGGTATTTTATTGTGTGCCCAAATCACTGATTATTTGCCAAGAAATCCGTAATTTTTTTCTATAAAGAAGGGGGGAGAACGTACTGGCCCGGGGAGGATACATGCCCACTTCCTGGCACCGCCCGGTCGTGACACAATTCCCCTATAGCTAAACCAATGGACCCAGTTTGTAAGGATGTGAATAAAAAGTATTTGGTTTTTCGGGTTTGGGTTGACCACACTGAAACACATTAATTTTGTCAATGCAAATAACTTTTTTGATCGTTAATTGTTCATTTTTAGTACATGACAATTTACATGTCAAACTAAATGTCAATCATGCATTCGTTCATAAGTTGCCATTTTGATGACATGACTAATTCGATAAAAAACTATAAATTTATAATTTTGTCATACCTAACGTTAATTGTATGCCTATAAATGCAAATTACGAGCAATTTTTTTATATTTTCATGTAATTTTAAAAGTGGAAATTTTATACACCCATGAGATATCTGTGATGATAGAAATCATTTTGAAAGGGTAATAATTGTTATTGAACAATTATGAAACATTTTTAGCTTTATTTTTTAATGATCAAAAATTCACTTGCATGCCAATTTTGTTTAATTTGTCCAAATAAAACCCTTTTCGTGACAAATTAATGTTTTCAGTGCATGACAAAGAAATGAAATTCATTCAACATAACGCACGATGGTTGAAACACCTTTTGACGGGCTTTTTGAAGACCACCCATAAAGTTGGTCGTGTCTATGATGACCTAGTTTTCACAACCAAATTTATACCCGCTTTTTAAACTACTTTACTTGTATAATAAGTCCAGTCATGACTGTAATCGATTTTTAATTTTCTTATTAATACGACAAAAATAATTCACTTTTTTACCCAATTTTGCCCTTTCGTTAGTCCTCACTATTGGTATGGTACTGTCTGTGTGTACGTGTACGTGCTGAAAATGGCAAATATCCGGCAAAAATAATAATTTTATTGTGTTGTACGAACACAATTTTAAGGTAGACAATTATCAAACATCCTCATGCACAAATCATGTTTGAGGTATGCCTTCCCACAACATATACCACCCACGAAGGGGACTTGAAACTGAATAAATGACAAATTCATTGGGAGGGGGCCCACCGCGAGGCACCGAGTGGGGGAGGCAGTGGCGGCATACAGATGTCCGAAACAAATTACGTTAAGAAAACTAACGGGATTGTTGGCCAAAAAAATCAGCCGATTGTTGCCACAAATCAACCAAATTTGGGTGAAATGTCCAGCGATTTCGGACCAAAATTTGAATTAAAATCTCAACTAAAAAAAACACCCATTGCTAGTCCAAAATTGACATGAAAAATTGATAGAGGCCCTACCAGAAGGCTGAAATTTGGGACCGAGGTCGTGGCACGACCTCCGTATGTTCATTTGTGTTGATACCCCCCCCCACCCCCCCCCACTGGGGTCAATTCTACCAAAATTAATCTTTATATACTTAATCGGGCCGATCCCATTTTTTTTTTTTTTTTAAAAAAAACTTTTTATTTTTTTTTTAATTCCATGCCACTCGTGTTGTAAACCAGAACCTGCTTCTTCGAGCTAAATAGTCTAGCTAATATAATACATTACTTTAGGCCTAAATGTTTATGTCATTGTCATTCGAAGCCCTCCACATCCGTTTCTGTGCATGCATACAAACCTATACCGTACCAAGGACGCAGTGTCCATCACGACTGACCTCTATGTGTCCAGTCAGAGTTCCTTGTCTATTCAGCTGAAGGTCACCAATTTTTCCTGTCCAAAAATCTACGTTAATGATCATGCTGCTAATTAATGAATACAAAAAATAGTTTAAACGTATTGTCAACTGATTATGAGGTACTTTATTCCTCTTATTTTTGTTTTTCCCAAAAAATAAATAATTTTAGAATAAATATCAAAGATGTCAACTCGCCCACGTGATATCACGATTTAACGCGAGAACAAAAAGGTCCCGAATTTTTTGCGTCCAATAACACGTTGATGATCATTAGAAGGTCTTTTAATGAATTAAAATACGTAGTATAAATCAATCTGATGTTTTGTCTTAGCCTTCTTATTGTTCTCTTTTATCACCGAGAAATAAAATAATTTACATAGAAATAGTACAAAGGTCAAACTCGAAGGACCATGGGTAATTAGGCCACGAACATGGAAGACAACTCGTACCATAGAAACGTACCCTCAATTTACGTCTTTACTCTTTGTCAAAACCACCGGAATTCAATAAAGCGTGTACTACTGTTTACGACATATTTTAGCATATTTACTAACACGTTTTTTTGCAATCTCAATGAAATCTAAATCATCTAACAGCATTTGCAATACATAAACCCCGAGCAATCGAGAGACACGATGGAAGGGTATTACCCTGATATGGTACCCATTCACATGGCTACCTCATGGGTCAAAATGTCCCTCCAGGGAAAAACAACATGCGAAGTTGATCTTATAGTATAATATCTAATAGTAATCTTTTAATAATGAAGATTTAAATATTTTAACAGTTTTGCATTTTTTGACATTTGAATGGATATTCTTCCCATATTTAACACCACAGTAGCGGATTGATTTTTCGCAAAATCCAACCAAGTTTGTATTGTGAATCTTGAAAATGCAGAAGCCATGTCCTAGTATTAGGCCTTATTAAATGATTATCAAAAGAATTAGCTGTAACATGTTATTCACATCATTAGGGAGTAAGTTAGTCCAGAGTTTGTTAACATAAAAGTACACACGTCTAAATCATATCAATCATCAATTTTCAATGCATTATATGTCATAAACAGAGGACTTGATACATATGGATTCACTTTCCCACTAATCTAAAGCCGCTTTGTCAGTATGTGAATCTTCTGTTATCAACTTTACCAGCACTTTCCCCAACTGTTTAAGCCATACTTATATAAGGAGCATAAAGTATGATCACTTAATTAGTACACATTCGCAAGGAAGGAATTGTCTAACTTGGCCAGTACAAACCAATACTTCTTGAACATTTTTGCTCAAATTATTAATATCTCTTTCCAAGAAGATTTTGGTCAATTGCAATACCACGAAAATTCACTGAATCAAACTTATATTTATTTTTAGTATATTATCTTAATTTCTATTTCACATCATTTAATTGGTTTGGTTTTTTTGTATGAGTTCCAAAAAAAGCATATAGTTGTTTTTATTTAATTTAATGAAGTTTATTTTGATTGAACCATGTATTTATAATTTGCAATCCCCTCATTCATATGTCATCAAAATCTGAACATTACTGATTTGAGTATAAATCACTAGTATCATCTGCATATAAAAATACAATGATAGATTTGGAGCAGCATTTGGGATATCATTTACATAAATTAATGAAACGCTAAAGGGTCCAAGAATGAACCCTGAGCCATTCCCCAGTCAATAGATTTTTTCTTGATACTCAATAGAATTATAATGTTACATATTGTTTTTCTATCTGGTCAGGATAACTTTTAAACCTTTAGCACAACACCTCTAATCCATAAGGAAAGCTTTTGCTAGCAAAATTCATGCCTTTTATAGTATCATCTTTTGGATAAATCTAAAAATACCCCAGCTGTAAATTCCATCATTGTAGCTAAGTTTTTATGAACTAATTCTGCAATTGCCATTGAATATCATGCTTTGGTCTAAAACCAATTGATTTTTTGAATAATTCTTATGTTTTGTTCATAAATGAAATACATCTGTTAACTACAAGCGTGCAAGAATTTTAGAAAAACCTACCAATACAGCAATTGGTCTATAATTTTGTTAAACATAAAAAAAATCTTTCTTTTCTTTTTTATGAACGGAACAATTTTTGCTATTTTAGTTTATCGGAACAATCCAGAATTACGGTGACATATTGAAATATAGTAGTGGTACAGGCTAATTCATAAGCATTTTCCTTAATTAAGAATGCTGTTTTCCATATCCAGTACTTTTATTAGATTTTAATTTAAGAAGAACTCATCATTTCTCTTCGTAATCGGTGTACCGAACATAGTATCCTGGACTGGATAGAAAGAAAGAAGAGCAAGTGCTCCAGAGTATTTGTTTATATTTACAGTAATTGATTTGGACCAATATTATAAAGAATTCATTGAAGTTTCAGAAATTTGTACTGGTATGTTCACAATTTCCCCATTCATATTAAATTTATCATTAAGTATTTTTTATTTTTATTGTTCTTCAAATATTGTTTGAAATTTTCCAGGTGCTTTTTACATTGGCCTTTCTTTTTCAAATTTTATATGCATAATAATCTTTTTTTGGGCGGTTCTACAATTTTTTTACCCATTTTACAGGCTTTGCATTTGTTTTTATTTTGAGGTTGAAGGTTTTCCTAAATATTGTTTATAAGTTTGCTTTTTTATTTTTAATTTAAAAACTAATTCTTTAGAATATCCATTGTGGATTTTAAAGTTTATTTTTTTCCCTTTTTTCTAGTTTTATGTTTTAGTGGTGTGTACATTTTTAGCATAGCTTAAATATATCAATAATGCCTATAAGAGTCATTCACATTACCTGTTTGTGAAAGTACATTGTTCCAGTCAATTTTGCGATGGCCTTTTTGAGATTTTGAATATTAGTGATAGAATAATCTTAATACAGTTGGATTCATAATGTGATTATAATTCATTTTAATAGTTAGTATAATGCACATTGGGAAAAGATCACTCTTCACTAATCGAACACCATTAGTTCCATTACCACATTTTATTACTAAAAATATTGTCATTAAAGTTGCGCTTTTATCTTTTACCCCTAGTAGGTTTTGAGTATTAATGGGTAATGACGATAGGAGTATACCATGTTAATTAACTCATTAATATCCCCTTTTTGTTTCCCCAAAAAAATGAATCTTTGAGAATGTCAATATTGTAATCACCAACAATAGGTTAATTGTTGTTTCAAAACTTGTATAGATATTTATAATACATTCTAATTTATGGATTAATTCCTTTTATTGAGTATGCTTGTGTCTATATATCATGCCAAAATTATATTTTTATTATTTTCTCCGATCTATCTCAATAAAACATGTTTCGCAATTTCATTTTTAATGTTAATCAGTTCTTAAGTATATTTTAAATATTGTCCTGGATGTAATACCTACCAAAACACACCACATATGGTATCTATTCTATTTGTACTCAAAATTATCTCCTTCATGTTTCTAATAGTTGAAGGGGTGTTTTTCTTTAAACTCAAGTTCTTCTATACCAATTATTGTAAATGTGTGATTAATTAGCTCAGATAATCTTGCAATCATATCCAATATTTTTTGGCAACTACGAATATTAAATTAAGTATTGAGAAATCAGCTCTGCATTCAGAAGTTTTTCATTCATGTATTGGTATTATAATATTTGCAGTTATCCATTTATATCATTAACTTAAGTACAAATCATCCTCATTTAAAAACGCTTAATGGAATTAAAATACAGGTCTTCATAAATTAATTTGTTTACATAAATGATGGAATGTATTTGTTACTGTGAGTAGTGTTTGTCTTCTTCATGGCTATCATCCATCTGCATCTATCATCTCTGTATGAAAATTCAACTATTTGTGATTTTTCATTGTACTGTTAAAATGTTGTTTACCGTAAATCTCACTAGTATTAGTTATCATTAAACCTACATTAGTAGCATCTTGCTCATTTAGAGGATAGGTAAGATACAGTCTGTTCAGAGTTATGTTTGGCAGAAGATTCATTCCCCTGTAGGTAACAACTCATTGCTCTCCTTAGATTACTAACTAGACTGCCCAGGCCCTTAAATAAACCAACACCGTACGCATGGAGGTCGGCCGCGCCTTCGGGGAGGGGGTGCGGTTTTTGAGCCCCCCCACCCCCAATTCACACAAAAGGGCCAAGGTCAACATCTTTAGCTGATTGTTTCGATAAAAAGCTCCAAAATATACTCAGGACAAAATACAAGAAGCCCACTTTTTGGTGAAAAATGTTCAAAAGGGCCAAAAAAAGACCAGTTTAGGGGGGTTAGGGTCGACTTTTACAAAAAAAATCCACTTTTTAAAAAAATTCACTTTGTTCGAAGGCCCCCCCGGTCCTGGCCTAGGTGGAACAAAACACGACCACTCCCTGACACAACCACTTTATTTGACGTATATGCGATGGTTGTGGCATACGTTCCCATCATGTTTTGGTTTAAAGTTTGTGGCAGGTGATTTCTAGGCAAAAACAAAGATTTTGGGCTGCAAACTATATAGTAAAAATATTAACATTCCATGTTTGTTTGTTTTGTTTTTGTATGGTATCTTCTTGTTATTTATGCAGACCTGAAGGGTTTTTGAAAATTAGCTAAAGCTGAAATATTCTGGGGTTACAGGGGTAAAAATCAGGCTGAAAACTTAGTTAAAGAAACATGACCTTCTTCAAAGCATAATAAAGATGAAATCAGCTAAAATGCTCAACTCTCACAGGCCTGTAGGCTATGTTTGAATTTGAATATTTTTCCAGATTATTTATGCTCCAAGATCATGCTCCAGGACCATTATGGTCCTTAACCATATGCTCCTGGAGCATATTTTCAGAACAGAATCTCATAGAAGCAAAGGGTCCAGGTAATCCTCGTTGTGGTGAAATGTGAAGGCGATTTTTTTTAGGAAAAGCTGATTTTTTGGCTAAAATTCTATACCTTTGTATATTGTATAAAACAGAAATCTATAACATAAATGGTAGAGATTGAGAGCATTATATCATGATTTACATATTTACGTATGAACTTACAATTTATTTATTATTTATTTATTTACAAGAAATCAATCAATCTTGATTAGCCCAAAATGACTTTTTAACCCAAAAACGCCACTGCCACCATTTTTTTTCTTACCACAACCATCTTTTTTTTAGGGGTTGTCGACAATTTTGCAGTCCAGCGGTTTGGATAATAAAGGACATGAACGGGAATACACGTAAGGGTGTGTGTGTGTGGGGGGGGGGGGGGCTTCTGCGTGCTGGCACTTCCCAGCAGTTAGAGCTAGTTGGCTTGCTTGATTTTCAACATTGACTTTATAAACTCGAAAATAGAAACAAAAAGGGGTGACTATAAAACAAAGACCCAAGACCCAAACCAAAGATCCAAGACCCCCTCAACTATAAAACAAAGACCCACCTAACTATAAAACAAAGACCCCCTCAACTATAAAACAAAGACCCCCTCAACTATAAAACAAAGACCCCCTCAACTATAAAACAAAAAAAACAAAAACCTAACTATAAAACAAAGACCCACCTAACTATAAAACAAAGATCCCCTCAACTATAAAACAAAGACCCCCTCAACTATAAAACAAAGACCACCCGGGACCCACCTAACTAAAAAACAAAGACCCCCTCAACTATAAAACAGAGACCCCCTCAACCGTAAAACAAAGACCCATTGTAACGATTTCCAAAAGGAAGATGCGTAAATCTGTTAATCTGACTGATATGATCAGGCAATGTGTGTGCTCAATTTAGTGCAATATAGTCGTATGAACCATTTTGGTCATTTTGCAGGATATAGGAGAAGTCATTGTATGTTCCAATTTCTTTACTTTTTATTGTTTTTAAACATTTATTTCTTTCATAAAAAAACAAATAGCTAATTACTTTCCAGACTTGTAATATGCCTTAACATGTGTCTATTAACCTATATCAACAATAAACTCAGTTTTGACCATTATGTCACATAGGACTGTAATAATAATAATAATAATAATATTTATTTGAATTACTTGCAAAACATGGTGCGTTGCACATGCAAAATACAAATATTAGCAAGTAATCCTGGAAAAATGAATGGGCTGAAAAAAACCCAAGCACTTAAGTGCACACTTTTCCTATTAAGAACAACATTAATGGCAGGACATAATGCAAAAAAATACATGAAAAATAGCAGTACCCGTATTTACATTGTAAACAAAAAAGCAATACATTAAATAATATAATTAGTAGAGCTAATCACATACAAAAAAAAATACTTCATCTTGTGGTGGCAAGCAGAACCTCAATTTGTGAAGTCAAAGTAAAATTCTTTACAACCAGTCCTGAAAGTTCCCACATTTTGAGCCAAATGCAAGGATGATGGAATCTCGTTCCACAGACGAGAATTGAGGACAAAATAGAATTTATAGAAAGGAGTCTTCTAGCAATTCTGTGTAAAAGCCTTGAATTATCCAAGACCTACGATGAATGAAAGAGTTGAAAGAACTGGGCCCTATATCATTAAGGATTTTGTAACCAAAACCAACCTCTGAATCCTAAAAACATACTCAAGTCTCACTAAGGGCCAAACTCACGAAGCCGATCTGCATGAGGAGTAGTATCATATCAGAATTATGTGGTTTTCCCGATAGAATTGGATGCGGTTAATCCGTCGCTGAATTTTCTCAAGTCCCCGATCTAAGTGATTTCGCTGGAAGGGTGCCCAAAGGCTGCACAATACAGAACATGTGGCATGACAAGAGAATTATACCGATTGAGGAGGGCAGAGGACGACATATTTCTAGTGCACATTATAACCAGAAACTTAGAAAATCTTTTCACATACTTTACAATTGTGAGTGTCAAAAGAGAGATTCCTTAGTGAAAGTACACCCAAGTAACTTGCACTTTCAACATCAGTTAGTGTGGTTATCCATCAATAGAAATAAGAATGGGGAAATACTGCAGGAACTTGGATCTTGTTACATGCATTGTGGAAACACTTCGATAATTCAGGGCAGCTTATTCAGAACTGGTCCATTTGAGATATTATAATACCTCTTGAGAATCTGGTGACAGATTCTTGAAATAGGGCGAACTAAGTGTGAATCGTCCCGCGCAAACTGAAAAAATAGGAGATGAAACAATGGTATTGATATCACTGACAAAACGCAAGAACAAATAGGACAAGGACCGAGCCTTGTGGTACCACACCCCCACCCCCCTGATGTAACGAAGAACCACTCAGAAAATGCACCTTTGAAAGACCCCTTTGCTGCCGTTCAGAAGAAAATTCTGAATCCACTGAGTAGACACCCGAATGCCCAAAGAATAGCTTAGCAGTATAAATTGTGATCAACCTTATCAAAAGCAGAACTAAAGTCCAAGTATTACATATTACATTCACCCAGCGAAATATTCCACAAATTCGGAAAGTCCTGAAAAGAAAGACACCACCAGGGCTGTAGCCAGGGGGTGCGGGGGTGCGACGACCCCCCCCCCCAAATGACAAAGGTCCGCTTTATCATGTTGAAGGTCCGCTTTGTCTATATGGCGCTTGTTGAAAAGCTTACGTTGTAAGTGTTGTTATTAACTGAATAACTATAAACTATAATTATGTCAATATGTCAATGCACTGGTCAAATACTACTGTATTACATATTGCTACTATTATTATACGGTTTTTTGAACGCCAGTGTCTCATTCTCCCCTTTACACCCCCCTTGAGGTAAGTCGGGGGGTGGGGGGAGGTTGTGGATCACGAAGGGGCTAACAGTGATCTCTGCAAAGGGTTTAAAAAATAAAATCTGCAGAATTAGCTTAGAAGTAAAGGGTAACTGTATAGAATCCCCATCAAATATAATTTGCATGTGAAAAACATACAAAAAGGAAGAAAACACCCGTATTGAGCAAACCTGAATCCCTATTCATTTGCATGGCGATTTTATACATGCATACGTCATCATCAGCCTTTGCATACGTACGTATATAAAATACTAAAATTTCAAATTGTATCTTTAATTAGTTGCTTTCCATCTATATTCTGATTTAGCAAATACGAGCAAATCACTGCTAGTCCCTTTAAACGTCTCTTTTCAGAGCCACCTACTCTTTTTTGTGGACAAGGGGCAATTCCTTATAAACAGCTCTATTCAGGGCCAAATCATTTTAGGCCAGGGGCACCAGTGGCGTAAATTTCTTTTTGACATTGGGGGGATGGGGTTGATTAAAATTTAAGAATGAAATGGGGTTTGGTGAAAAGATGCATTATTAGCACATGTGCGCGCGAAGCGCGCAAAAAATTTTGCCATTTTGAAGCTAATATTGTTAAATGTAATTGTAATTAGAACAAAATGCGCGCGGAAATTTACCATTTTTAAACTATTATGGTAAAATATGAGCTTATTTTTGGTCAAAAACACATGAACAGGCATCAACATTGGGGGGGATGGTCAAAATATTGGGGGGATATATCCCCCCCCCCCCCCCCCCCCCGGGTTTTTTTTTTTTTTTTTTTTGATATATCCCCCCATCCCCCGGGATTTACGCCTATGAGGGGCACCTACTTTTGCAAGGTGCAGCCAAAATGGTGGTTCTCTGTAGGCATGGGAAGTCTACATGTTTGTTCTGAAGTCAGAGCTAACCCTGATGAAAGCTTGACAGTTTCAAACTACTCTCTAAATGTACCAGACTAAAAACTTCACTCTCATAAAGAGTGAAATTCTTGTAAACCACTCCAAAAAGAGTGAAATGTTATTTTTCACGTACAAAACCACTCCAAAAGAGTGAAATTCCACTCTTTGTAGGAGCTCACAGGAACACTTTTCCGAGCCATCAGCTCATCGACACAGTGGAATTTCACTCTTTTGAGTGGTTTTCACTCTTTTTGTAGAGGGTTTGTCGACATTTCACTCTTTTCATAGTGGTTTACAAGAGTATCACTCTTTTTGAGAGTGAGATTTTCACTCTTGTGCATTAAGAGCCAAGTCTGATACCTGTGTGCTGTCAAATAACTGTTGTAAAAGCATGCTGTACAATGTACAACATATGTGACAATTAGTATACCATATCAAGCTATTTTTTGAAAGAAATATTTTGAGAAAAACTATTATCCGCCCGAGAGAGTCAAAATATTTGAAATTTGCAGGAATAGCTTAAAAGTGTAGAATAAGTCTGTAGAATTCTCATAAGCTATTTTTCCAACTGAAAAACGGATAGAAAAGGATGAAAACAGCAGTATTCAAAGATATGAATCTCCATTCAATTATGTGTTGTAGTAAGTGTCCGTACGGACAGTAATGACTATAATACGCGATTTTGTCCTTATTTTGTGTCTAAATTGCTAGTGTTAGGTCATATCAACACCTTATGTTACTCTTGTTTGTTTTTTTTTTTTTTTTTTTTTCATCCTCAAGCAGGACCTTTCAGATCTGACCCTAAACGCGGATATCTTTCCTTCATTCAGACTTCATTCAGACCCCTTATCACGGATAATTACTCTAAAAGCATACCCTTAAAGCGCTGGCACATTTTCACAAAATCTGAAATTTCTTCAATTTGCTCTCAAATGATAGTCTAGGCTAATGGAAAAATAGAGATATATTTTACACATAAAATAACATTAATGGATCTTTTAAATTAGTGATTTCCATTATATTCTGATTAGAAATACGAGCAAAATCACTGCTAGTCCCTTTAAAACGTCTCTTTCAGACCCACCTACTCTTTTTGGGGACAAGGGGCCCAATTCCTTTATAAACAGCTCTATACAGGGCCAAATCATTTTAGGCCAGGGGGCACCCCAGTTGGCGTAAATTTTTTTGACCTTGGGGGGATTGAGGTTGATTAAAATTTAAGAATGAAATGCGGTTTTGTGATGAAAATATGCATTATTAGCACATGTGCGCGCGAAGCGCGCAAAAAATGTTGCCATTTTGAAAGTAATATGTTACATGTAATTGAATTAGAACAAAATGCGCGCGGAAAATTACCATTTTTAAACTATTATGGTAAAATATGAGTTATTTTTGGTCAAAAAAACAATGAACAGCATCACATGGGGGGGGGGGGTGATCGATGACCACCCCCCCTCATCAAAATATTGGGGGGGTATATCCCCCCATCCCCCCGGGATATTTACGCCTATGAGGGGCACCTACTTTTGCAAGGTGCAGCCAACCAAAATGGTGTGGTTCTCTGTAGGCATGGGAAAGTTTCTACATGTTTGTTCTAAGTCAGAGCTAACCCTTGATGGAAAGCTTGATAGTTTCAAAACTCTCTCTAAATGTACCAGATAAAAAACTTCACTCTCTAAAAGATGTGAAATTTTGTAAACCACTCCAAAAAAGAGTGAAATGTTATTTTTCACGTACAACCACTTCCAAAAGAGTGAAATTCCAGTCTTTGTAGGGAGCTCACAGGACACTTTCCGACGCAGCAGCTCATCGAAACAGTGGATTTCACTCTTTTGAGTGGTTTTCAATCTTTTTGTAAGGGTTTGTCGACAGTTCACTCTTTTTCATAGTGGTTTACAAGAGTATCACTCTTTTGAAGTGAGATTTTCACTCTGTGGATAAGAGCCCAAGTCTGATACACCTGTGTGCTGTCAAATAACTGTTGTAAAAGCCTCTGTTGTACACATGTACAAAATATGTGACAATTAGTATACCATATCAAGCTATTTTTTGAAAAGAAATATTTTGAGAAAAACTATTATTCAGCCCGCCCCGAGAGAGTCAAAAATATTTGAAATTTGCAGGACATTAGCTTAAAACGTGTAACGAAAGTCTGTGAATCTATATAAGTATTTTTCCAACTGAAAAACGGAATTAGAAAAAGCGATGAAAAAGCAGTCTCAAGGATATGAAACTCCATTCAATTATGTGTGTAGTAAATGTCGTAAGTGTCCGTACGGACAGTATGACTATATACGCGTTGTGTCTATTTTGTGTCTAAATCTAAATTGGCTAGTTTCAGGTCATATCAACACCTATGTGAACTCTTGTTGTTGTATAAAAAAAGCCCACTAAGCATTTTAAGCGGTATGAAGATGCCATTTACGATTTTTGTGTACTAATAAAGCGTATCCCGACTTTATAGTAAACAATACAATAAAAAATCAAATTTCATAATTTCTTGACAAATACGACTGTTAAAGGTTGTTTTGTTATTCGAACCCCCTGATTTCCCAGAAGTAGTATAATGTATGAGGCGGAGGGTGCGCGGGCGCAGGCACGGGCATAAAGATGCGGATCTCAGGCTATATGGTAGGCCGTATTGCGTCTAAAAAACTATGTTTTTATGGGACATTGCCTGGACCACAAATCGGCCATTTCGGTCCATAAGTGATCAAGATAATGATTTTTAAACAAAAGTGGACACTGGGAAGGTCCCTGAAAGCTTTTTGGATGGTTCCCGATGTTTTGCTGCTTTATGATCAAGGTTGTATGAGCATAGAAGAAGTTAAGTATTTTACGATACTGTGGGGGTGTGTATAAAACAAAGACCTAAGACCCAAGACTATAAAACGACAAGACATAATAAAACAAAGAACCTATAAAGCAAAAGATAAGACCGATATAAACCAAGACCTATAAAACTAAGACCTAAGACCTATTAAACAAAGGACCTATAAGATAATAAGATCGGCTATATAAAACAAACGACATATAAACAAAGACCTAAGACCTATAAAACTAAGACCTATAAAACTAAGACCTATAAAACTAAGACCCATAAAACCAGATTTAGATGTCAAAGCAAAGACCTTAAATTTCAATGACCATGTTGTGTAGAGGATTTGCGCAGGCTATAAAGTTACTAAACTAGAAAATCCTCTTTGCTATCTTTTACGGAATAAAACCTCAATACTAGATTACAGTTTACTCCGTTATAGGACAATTCGTAACGTAGTGACTCTAGTAAAAATACTCCCACAATGTAAAAAAAAAATACACCCACAATGTAAAAAATACTCGCAGACTGTCTATCTTGTAAGTTCTACACAACAAAACACACACACACACATCACACAGACATACACCACAACACCACACACTATATAACAAACTACAACATGGTACATTGAAATTTTAATGTCGTTGCTTACACCTAAATCTGTTTTTGGGTTTTAGTTTTTAGGTTTAGGTTATAGGTCTAGGTCTTAGTTTTTTAGGTCTTAGTGTTATAGGTCTTAGTTTTTATAGGTCTTAGGTTTTTGTTTTATAGGCTTAGGTCTTTGTTTTATAGGCCTTAGGTCTTGTTGTGTTTTTATAGGTCTTAGGGGTCTTGGTTTTATAGGTCTTAGCTTAGGTCTTTTTGTTTTATTACACACCCGTTTTTTAATGTGTCCAGGGTTATGTAAAATAAAAATCCAAATATTACATACAGATGCCTAATCCCTATTATATCTTGGGTTAGCCCCTGAACCGACCGCGAAAAGTTTATAAAATTCCCGACTGATAACGTAAGGTCTCTCATGGCAGTACCCTTTAGATAATGCTTCGCAGCGTGAATGACATATGACTTACACCGATGGGAAAATCCAAAGCTAGACCGCATGAACCTCAGACCCCACAGGGAGATCAAAGTGAGAATCGTTACCGAATACATTAAGCCTTTTATTGTAGGCCGTTTTGACTCTAAAAACATGTTTTTGTTATAAGGAAAGGAGGCAAGGTGGCTTTAGGCTTGTATTGGTGTGGTTTGAGTGTAACAAAAAAAAGGGCGCGGTAATTTTTAAGGGTTTGGGAAGTGGTTGATTCATTACTGGGAGTCCGTTCCCGAATAGGCTTAGGTTTTGTTTTATAGGTTTAATAGGTCTTTGTTTTATACACACACACAAATGAAAACACACAAACAAACATTTTGTAAAAAAATACAAAATTACATACCAGATAGGCATAATCCCTATATCTCTTTGAGGTTGGGGTTAGCCCAGGCGAAAGTTTAAAATCCCGGACGATGATAACGTAAAAGTATCTCATGCAGTACCATTTAATCAATTGTTTTTCGCAGTCTGGGACATTAGACTACACCATGGGGAAAATTCCAAAGCTATACCCCCCGCACCTCAGACCCCACAGAGATCAAAGTGAGATTCCGTACCAAAAACATAAGCCTTTATTGTAGGCCGTTTTGACCTAAAAAAAATGTTTTGTATTAAGGGAAGCGGCCATAGGGCTTTAGGGTATTGGTGTTTTGCCTGTACCCCCGGGGTCCTTTTTATGGGTTTGGGAGTGGGTTTGATTCATTCCGGGAGTCACCAAAACTAGGGCCATGCCCATTTTGTTTTTTTTTACACGAGGAGGTTCCTCTATCACTATGCTCGACTCTGAAAATTCGGAAGGATCAAATGTGTTTAAGCCCCCTTACTTCCTTTTCTGAGACCCAACATAATGGACAAAAGATAAAGTGGTGAAGTGGGTGAAAATTCGGGTCTTTTTACCCGGTGGGGGGGGGTGGGGCCCCGCCACTGTTTATTCAAAGAGTGGATATGTGCGGGAAAAAGGGGGTTGTTGTATTTTTTCCAACAAGGCGTGTACGCGCGTACATCGGTTAGGGTGTCAAAAAACAGGAAAATATGGAAACAAGGGAACTAGTATTTACGCGAGGCGTAAAATATGTACCCGCCGAATATCGCGATCACTAAACATGCAAGGTATGCAACTTCAAAAAAAAAAAAAAAGAAAAAAGAAAAGAAAGAAAAAACAAAACCAACGCAACACTGAACAAACCTCAAATCAAACACCCGCAAAACCCACCCATCCCCCCCAAACACACCCCGCCAAAAACCCACGCCCTCTCAAACACCAACACTCACAACCTCTCCCCAACACCCCCCGCACAAACACCCCCACCCCCTCCATAACACCCTCAACACCCCACTCCTCTCCCCAATACCCTGTAACAAACCTTCCCCTTTCCCAACACCCCGCAACCCAACATTCCCCTCACAAACACCCCAAACACCCCATTCCCTCCCCAAAAACCCGCACGCAACACTCCCACCCCCTCCCCCACACAGCAACAACCCCACCCCCCCTCCCACCCAACACCCCGCAACACAAACACCCCCTCCCCAAACACCCCGCAAAAACACCCGCAAACACCCCACCCCCTCCCCAACACCCACCCCCTCACCACACCCCACCCATCCCCTATAGCATAGTAGTCTCATGGGTAGCGAAGGACTTTTGACTATCCGAGTACCCATTTCGAGATACAGCCAATTATGCATCATATTTAATTAGCTCATTGCATACCTAAGCGCAAATATCACATACTATCAAATAGCAAAAAAGATTGTGCCTCATTGATGAGGCTTTAACGCAGCACAGAATTTTGGCATCCAATGTACCGTTTCCAAAATAAAGCAATTACTGATTTTTGCATAATTAATTAGCTCATTTGACATCAATTTTCCGAAATACGCCCAAATCTAATCAGGTCAAGAACTCTTCAAGCCCGCTCTTCCACCAAGTTACATCATTTCGCCTTATAGACTCCAGAAAACTTGTACACAGTCACAGGCCTTGCAGGAACAGTCTCATAAATTATGCAAATTAGCGACTAATAGATATTTTCGGCCACAACTAATTAGGTCGAGAACTCATTTCAACCAGCTTCCTTCCACCAAGTTAATCATTGTCGCCCTTACGGAACTCCAGATAAAGCTAATACAACATGGGTTAACATTTTTGTCAACGACGACGGACGGACGAACGGCCGAACGGACGGACGGACGGACACGGACGAGGGACGCTGATCATTGCATAGTCCCCTTCCGAAAACTCGTTCGGCGGGGACAAAAAAAAGGGTATGTTTTTTTTCTTAACCCTGAACTGTGATGTTATCTCATTAAGCAGGGATCAACATCATCCAAAAATATGTAATCGAACTTGGTAAGTAAAGCAAAGCAAGATAATAAAGGGTATATTAATAGTCAATGCACTGCGTACTTGGTTTAAGGTACATTAATCAGACAAAGAACTGTTTAGGGTCTGTTTGAGCTTGTGTTTTAGTCGGTGTGAAAATACGTGTTGTTAGGTGCATTTGAAGTCCATGTTCAAGCCCCCAAATCATATCCACCTTTGAAATACAAGTGCCCCCCCCCCCACTTTTTTATTTTTTGTATTCTTATTATTTTGTTGTTTTGGTTTTGGGTTTTGGTTGGCCCAGGGGGCCATTTTGGGGTTCGGAAACGTGAGGACCTCTCCCTGGTTGAAGCATAGCAGGAAAAGAAGAGAATGGAATGAAACTATGGTGTGCGGCGGCGGGAGGGTGGGGGGGGCGGGGTGCGGGGGGGGGGGAATGCGCTCGGAACGGGGGGGTGACAGGGAGGCTATGGGCGGCGGGGGGTGAAGACGCTCGGCGATCGGCGCGAGTCAAGGTTCTGCGGGTGGGGGCGCGCGCAGGCGGGAGGTGGCCGGGGGTGGGTGGGGGGGGTGGGGTGAAGCCCGCGGGGTGATTACGGGGAGGGTAAGGCGGGGGAGTAGGTTGCGGCTGCGCGCGGGGTGGCGGTGGTGTACGTGTCGTCGGTCGTGCTGGAGTTGGAGCAGGGAGTGTAAGGGGGGTCGAGGGGGGGGCGGGGCCGTCGCAAGTGCATTGCGGGGCGGGTGGCTGGCGGGGGGAGCGCGGCGGTGGGGGGGGGGCGTGGGGGGCGTAGGAGAATGGCGCGACCGAGGTTGCAGGGGGGGTGGTCGGGGGGGGGGGGGGAGGTGCAGAGCAGCTCGGGGGTGCCGTGCGTCGGGGTGGCCGGGGGGGGGGGGGGGGGTGGGGGGGGGAGGGCTTCGGGTGCGTGGGTGGCTGCGGTTGCAAGCGGGCGAGGGACGGGTCGTTGTGTTGGGGTCGTGAGCGCGGTTCGGGGCCGTCGGGGGCGGGGGAATGGCTGTGTGTGGGGGTGGGGGGGGTCGGGGGGGCTGGGGCGCAGGGGCCAGGGGGGGGCCGGGGCTTGCGGCGCTGAGAGGGAATAGGGGGGGGGAAGCGAGGGGTTGCTGGGGGGTTCTTGTGCACCCGAGGGGGGGGAGGATCCGGCGGGGGCTTGGGCGGGCCTGGTTGGCCGAGGGTTAACGGGGGAGGTGTCGTGGAGGGGAGGGGGGGGGGGGGGGGGGTTGGGCGGGCCTGTGGGAGAGACGGACGAGTAGAGGCTGGAGAGGTTTGTGCGCCGGAGAGCAGACCGCGGTGGGCCCGGCATGATGAGGCTTGCGGGGGCGGGGGGAATGGGGTGGAATCCCGGGCCGGAGGTGGGGTCGTGGGGGGGAGGGGTGGGGGGTTCGGTTGGTGGTGTGTCGGGCGCTGCGGGGTTGCGGGTTTGCCACTCCCCTTCCGGGCTATAGGCAGTCATTGGGGGGATCGAGGGCAATGGCGCGGGGCCGGGGGGGGGGGAGGGGGGGGAAGGCGAGAGGGGCGGCGGCCAGGTGAGGGGTAGGGCATGGCCGGAGGGGGGGAGTGGGGGTGAGGGGTTGGCTGGATGGGGCGGGGCCGGGGGAGGGTGGGGGGGCCGGAGGGGAGGGGCGGGGGTGGGGCCGTGGGCCCATGGCCGCGGCTATGGGATTGGGGTATTCGCGCGGGGGGGGTGCGGGTGGGGGGGGCGGTCTGCCACCGCAAGGGGAGGGAGTTGTGCGTATCAGGGGGGGTAGGGGGGCGGGTAGAGCGCGGTAGGGGCCGGGGGGGGGCGGGGGGGGCGAAGCGTGGGGGCCGGCGCGGCTGCGCCGCGGCTGGCGGGGGTGAGGCTGAGGCGTAGGAGGGTGGGCCGGGAGGGTGGGCGGCGGGTCTCGGGGGCGGTCGGTCCGGGCGGAGCCGGTCGGTGTCGACGGGCCGCAGCATGGGTTCGGGGGAGGCCGACGCGGGGCGGGCGCGCTGGGCGGACGCGCGCTGGGGTCGATGGGGAGGAGGGGGGCGGGGGCTGGGGTGGCGCTTGGAGAGGTGCGGGCCGTGCCGTGTGGGGGGGCGAGCACGGGCTGGCCCCTCCGGAGGCAGAGGGAGGGGGAAGGGGCGGGGGGCAGGGTAGCGGTGGCCGCGGGGTAGGGCGCTGGGGGAGCGGGGGGAGGGGCGCCCGGGGGGGGCCACGCGTTTGGGGCCTCGGCCGGTGTGGCGTCGCGGGGGAGGCCCTGGAGGTTTGATGAGGCGCGTTATTGAATTGGGTGGGGGGGCGGCGGGTGGTACGGGGACCGGTGGGGGCATTCCGGCTTGGGGAAGGGGTGCGGGTGCGTAGCGTGGGGACGGCGGGGATGGGTGGGTGCGGTGGGGGGAGGGTGGCGAGTGCGGGCGGGCAAAGGGGTGCGGTGGCTGTGGGGGGGGGGGTTGAGAGGGGGGGGGGGGGACGCTGTCAGGGGGCGCAGACGCGTTGGGGGGCGGTGTTGGGGGGGGGCTACCTGGGGCCCGGGAGCGAGGTAAGGGGAACGGGGGTCCGGGCGGCCCCGGTGGCGTGGCCTGCCGGGTGGCCTGGCGGCCGGGTGGGGGCGGGGTACCCGTAGTGTGCGGGGCGCGTAGCGGGCGTGGGGGGGCGACCGCTTGCGGGGCGGAGGGTGGGCGGAGTGCGAGTGAGGAAGGGTAGGCAGCGGAGTGCTGGGGGGCTAGAGGGGGCCGCGGAACTCGGAGCGGGCTGGTCGGGCGCGCGCGGGGGGCCGGGGGTGCTAGGGGTGGGTGCGGGGGGGTGTTTTGGGGACTGGGCGTAGGGTGGGGACCTGGGAGGGGGAGGTGGGGATGGGTGGGGGGCGAGGAGGGGGGAGCGGAGAGGTAGGGCCGCGGAGGCAGGGTCTTGAGGATAGATTCCGGGGCTGTGCTGCGCATAGGGAGTGGGCCGGGGGAGAGGGTGGGCGTGATCGGGCGCGGGTGGGGCGAAGGAGGGGGGGGCCGCACGGGTGGCAGGGTGGTGGACCTATGGGGTCAGGCGGGCCGGGGGGAACGCTGGGGGGGGCCGCGATGGGGGCGGGGGGCGGGGGCGTGGGGGGGGGTGGCCTCAGTTAGTGGGGGGGGAGGGGGGGTCGTCGTGCGTGGGGCGGTGTGGCTTTGGGGGCGGCTGGTGGGGGAAGGGCTCCCGGAGGGTGCGCGGACGGGGGGGTGAGTGACGGTCGCGGAGGCACGAGAGCGGGCTAGGGGGGGGGAGGTTGAGGAGGGCCTGGGGAGGTGCGTGTGTGGAGGGGGACGCCTGACTCTCGAGGGGGGGGGCTCCGTTCCGGTGTTGTTCCCGCGCGTTGGTGGGGAGTGTGCGGGGGGTGGGAACGGGGGGAGATGTGTGCTGGGGGCTGTGGCGGGGGAGTGACACTCCCGGTGGGGTGGGTGAATGGGGGGGACCCTGGGAGCAAGGGCCAGCGCGTTTTGAGCGGGGGTAGGGGATGCGTGTTTGGGGCCATCGGTGGGTTGGAGAGGCTGTGAGGGGGAGTCAGTGGAGCGGGTCCCAGAGCGGGGCCGATTGGCCAGGTGGGTGTTGGTGTTGGGGGGGGGGTCTTGGGGGGCGGGGGAGAGTGTGGGATGGTAGGGTCCTGGGGTTGTGGGATGTGACGGGTCCGGATGCGGGGGGAGGTGAGCCGGGGTTGTCCGCTGGGTGGCGCAGTAGGCGGCTGCGGTCGGTGGGGGCGCTGGATGGGGGGTTGAAGGGGTTGGGCGCGTTGGGTTTGGGTGTCGACCGGGGGCTGCGATTGCGTTTAGGTCGGGGGCGGTTGGGGGAGGCGGTGGCGGCGCGTGGGTTGCGCGGAAGGGGGTCTCCGGTGAGGGGCGGATGTCAATGGTGGGGGCGGGATAGAAGTTGGCGAGCGGCCCCGTGGTGCGGGGAGGGCAGGCGGTGTGCGGTTTGTGCCATGGTGGGGGGGCCAGTCCTCTGGATGGTGTGCCGAGTAGGGGGGGGGTGGGGGGGTGGCGGGGAGGTCGGCGTGTTGTGGTGCGGGGGGTTTGTGGTGTGGTGGAGGGGGGTTTTGTGGGGACGTGGCTGGCGGGGTGGTGCCGGGGGGGCTGGTGGGGGGGCGGGGCATGGCCGGTTGGGGCTTGGGGGCGGGGGGATTGAGGGGAGGTTTGGCCTAGGGGGCGGGGGCAGCCGGGTCCGAGGGGGGACGGCTGTGCTGCGGAGGGTGGGGCGGTGCGGGCGTGGCCGGGGGGAGAGGGCAGGGGGGCTCGGGGGCTGTTGCGGGCGGGTCCCGCATGGGGTCGGCGACGGGCGTGTGGTGCGGAGTCAAGTTGGCTGGTGCGCGTGGGGCGGGGGCCGCACGATGCGCAGAGGGTGCCACCGTGTCCTGGGGGAGGGGCACCGGCGTAGAGGGGGGGCCACGGGGGCCCGGGGTTCTTGTTGGGTTGGTGGGTGGGGTTGGACCAGGGTGGGGGGGCGGGTTTAAGGGGCTTTGAGAAGGAAGGCGTCCGGTGGCCTGGTGTGGGACGGCGGGGGGCGGGGTGCGGGTTTAGGTGGGCGGGGGATTAGGTGGGAAGGGGAGCGTCGGTATTAGGGTGGGGGTGGCGTGGAGTTTTGGGTCGGTGGTTAGCGGGCGTTTTGTTGGGGCGTGGGTGGGTGTGGTGGTTCGGGGCGGGGGGGGGAAAGGCGGTGGGGGGGGGGTGGTAGGGGAGGGGGACGGATGGGGGCTCTCGCGGGGGGCTCCCGGTGGCGTCCCGGTGGGGTTGTGGCGGGGGGGGCGTGGGGGTTGGCGGGGCGGAGAGGGTGCTCTAGTGTGTGGTGGGGCCCTCGGGTTGGGGGGGGCGGAGGGGTAGGGGTGGTCTGCCGGCGCGTGGGTTGGTGGGAGGGGGGCAGGGGCCTGGGGGGGCCTGCCGTGAGGGGATGAGGGGTGGGTGGGGGGGGGAGGGGGGCGGGGGGGCGTGGGAGTCTGCTCCAGTTCGGTGGGTCCGGGGTGAGTGTATTGGGATTACTGGAGGGGCTGAGTGGTTGGGGGGTGGAGGGGGTGGGGGGGCGGGGGGCATTCTGCGACGGAGGTACGGGGTGGGGGGAGCGGGTGCGGGGGGGGGTGGGGTTGGGGGGGTTGGGTGGGGGGGCGGGGGTGTTGTGGGGTTTGTTCGGGGGGGGTGGGGGTGGGAGTTGGGGTGGGATTGGAGGGGGGGGTGCGGGGGTTCGGGGGTTCGGGGGGGGGTGGGGGAGTGGGGGGGGGTGGGGGTTGCGGGGTGTGGGTGGGCGGGTTAGGGGGGCGTGGGGGGGTTTTGGTTGGTGGGCGGGGGAGGTTGGGGGGGGGGAGTGGGGGGGGGTGGGGGTGGGGGGGGGGGGGGGGGGGGGGGGGGGGGGTTGGTGGTGGGGGGGGGGGCTTGGGGTTTTGGGGGGTGGGGGGGGTGTGTGGGGGGTGGTTGCAGGATCTAGCGACCCTTTTGAACCCCCTTTCCCCGAGGACGAACCAGAGCATCCATAAGAAAGGGAGTCGAGAAAGGGTACGGAGATGTCCCCACCCTGCCGAACCCAAATAGGGCCTCCGGGTCAGTCAAAAACCCAGAAAAAAAAGACACGGAATTTTGACCCACTTCCGGTTTCGAGGAGGGGGCTTCAAAACACATTTAGATCCGTTCCAAAACTTTTCCTAGCCGAAAGGGAGAGACTCGGTGAAAATAATCCAAACATGTGGAATGGTCCAATTTGAGAAGGCAAAACACCAATAAAGCCAAAAAGTAATATGGCACCCCTCCTTTTATAACAAAAACATTGTTTTGTTAGTCAGAAACAGCCTACCATAAAGGCGTATGTATATAAAACAGAGACCCATGCATATTTCATTTTAACAAAACACCTCTGTTCGTAAGTGTTAATATTTTTGGGGGACAGCCTGTATGTTGAAAAAAAAAAGCTTTAAAAAATCATTCACATGCACATTTCTTTATTTTGTTCTTTCTTAGTTTGAGACTTTTTATTCGTCTGAGAGAAAAAAGTGTAACATTTTTGACCTTGCGACAAAGGAAAAAAAACAATCGGGGAGACCTCATTAAAAAATCAATTAGGGATTTTTTCATTATATTCTGAAATCAAACTTCATTCACAATTCCCATACATGTAAACATGCAACGGTTACACACAGACAAGACAAAGAGTAGTTAAAAAAATTACCATAATCACCAAGCTTAGTATTCATCAACTTTTCATATCTTCTTTTATATATAAAATCTTATTAATTTCATAACATGATAAAAATAAATATTTTAAGGGGAAAAATACCAATAAAATAACATTTTTTTATACCCGTAAGAATTTATTACTATGATCAAAATACATAAAATAGTCCTGAAATTTAAAGCAAAATAGCACTTTCTTACGAGTGCAAAATTTTAAAAAAAAATTCAAAAGACATTGTAGTTGTATTGGTTAATTGGTTATAGTATAAATATACCTATGAATGGTAAGGCTTGAAATTCTGTGTTGCAAAAGAAGGTATTTGTAATTAATAATAATAATCAATGAACGGCTTATGGAAACATCTTTCCCATATCAAATAGCCAGGAAATAGCGACATATACGTGTCTACACTCATTAGCTTTGCTGTTCATTAATGTAATAAGTCAAGTAAAAGCTTATTTTTGTGAGGTGGACGCTATTTCATAAGGGGCAAACAAAAATTTGGCGTTTCCAGCAATGCTAATACACTGGGAATCCCGAATCCAATTAGAAAAGTGCTTGTGTGACACATATGCTATTTTGAGCATTACCATCCACAGTACACTTTGTTAATTAATGTAACAACCTTAATGGCAAGACATAATGCAAAAAAATAACATGAAATAGCAGTACCCTGTATTTACATTGTAAACACAAAAGCAATACATTAAATAAATATAATTAGTAGAGTTATAATCACCTACAACAAAATACTTCATTTGTGGTGGCAAGCAGAAACCTCAATTTGTGAGTCAAAGTAAAATTCTTTACAACCATGTCCTGAAAGTCCCACTTTTGAGCCAATGTCACTGATGATGCAATCTCGTTTCCACAGACGAGGAGTGAAGACAACATAGATGATAGAAAGAGTTACTTCTAGGCTAGCAATTCTGTGTAAAGCCTTGAATTATCCAAAGAACTACGATGAATGAAAGAGATGACAGAGATTAACAACTGGGGCCCTTATCATTAAGAATTTTTGTACCACAAACCAACGCTCTGCTCCTAAAAACATACTCAGTCTCACTACTCCCAACTCACGACCGTTTCTGCATAAGGAGAACTAGTATCAGAATTATGTGATTTCCGATAAAATGGATGCGTCGCTTAATTTTCTCAAGTCGACTACGTGATTTCCGCGAATGTTGCCTAAACACCCAAGGGTGTGAAGCCCATTCAAAACCGTCGTCCGTGCTGGGTCGCTGACATTTTGAATAGTGCACGGAAAATTTGAGTTTGGGTGCTTGTTTTCACACATAATGGTCCATTCGATCAAAACCTCCAAAATATCAGTTTGGTTGGAATGTTGGGTGCTATTGGGGGTTAATTTTGTCCTACCCATGGCCACACACGAATGAAATGACACGTCAGTTTGTCTTGATTTAAATAACCGCCTCAATGAATACTCTTTCACCTAAGCACGCATTCCATTTGAGAAAAAGATTATCTGAGCCCAATGAGCCAGGTGGACTATTATTACACCTGGCCACCTCTAACACTTAACATCAATTTGTATCACTACCGATTAGTGTATATGCAAAGCGTCCCCCACCGTAGTGGAAGAAGCGGAGGCAGCCAGTGCTTTCTATTTGTGGGGTTGTGGTTGTGTTGGTACTCTATGTTTTCTTTGTGTGTCTGGCAAAACACGAGACGATGAATTCTAAGATTACGTAACGTTTGCTCTCTATCTATATAGAACCTCATTTGGCCCCAACGCTAGCCAATACAGAACATGTGGCATGACAAGAAATTATACAGATTGGGAGGCCGAAGACGACATATTTCTAGTGCACCTGATTATGAAACCAGACACTTATCAACTCTTTTCACATACATTACCAATGTTAGTGTCAAAAGGAGATCCTTAGTGAAAGTAACACCAACAACTGAAGCTTTCAACATCGAGTTAGTGGGGGTGGTATCATCACTAGCATAGAAGGGAAATACTGCACGAGACTTGGACTTGTTACAATGCATTGTGGAACACTTCGATAACTTTAAGGGCAGCTGTTCCGAACATGTCCATTTAAATGGAGTATATATTAATCTCCTCTTGGAGAACGGGTGATCAGATTCATTGTAAATAGGGCAACTAAAGTGCATCGTCCGCAACTGAAAAATAGGGAGAGCAAACCATGGTTATTGATATCCTGACAAAAAGCAAGAACAGAAGATGACCTAACACGATCCTTGTGGTACCCCTGATGTACAGAAGACCACTCAGAAAATGCACCTTTGAAGACACCCCTTTGCTGCCGTTCAAGAAGCAAATTCTGAATCCACTGAAGTAGACAACCCCGACTGCCCAAAGATGACGCTTAGCAAGTAATAATTTGTGACTCAACCTTATCAAAAGCAGACTAAAGTTTCCAGTATTACATATTACATTTCACCCAGGCGAAATAATTCCACAATTCGGAAAGTCCTGAACAGAAGACACCACCAGGCTGTAGCCAGGGGGTACGGGGGCGCGACGACCCCCCAACCCAAATGACAAAGGTCCGCTTTATCATGTTGAAGGTCCGCTTTGTCTATATGGCGCTTGTTGCAAAGCTTACGTTGTTAGTGTTGTTATTAGCTGAATAACGATAAACTATAAGTATGTCACAGTATGTCAATGCATGGTCGAAATACTAACTGTTTACATATTGCGACTATTATTATACGGTTTTTTGAACGCCAGTGTCCATCTCCCTTACACCCCCTTGGGTGAAGTGGTGGGTGGGGGAGGTTGTGGATCAAGAAGGTGCTAACGGTGAATCTCTGCAAAGGGTTTAAACAATAAAATCTGCAGAATTAGCTTAGAAGTAAAGGGTAACTGTATGAATCCCCATCAAATATAATTTGCATGTGAAAAACATACAAAAGGAAGAAACACCGATTGAGCACAATCCCTGATCCCTATTCATTTGCATGGCGATTTTTATACATGCATCTTCATCATCAGCCTTTGCATGTACGTATTAAAACAAAAATTTTCAAATGGTTATCTTTTAATTAGTTGCCTTCCATCTTATCTGATTTAGCAAATACGAGCAAATCACTGCGAGTCCCTTTTAACATCTCTTTTCAGAGCCACCTACTCGTTTTTTGGACAGGGGCAAATTTCCTATAAACAGCTCTATTCAGGGCCAAATCATTTTAGGCCAGGGGCACCAGTGGCGTAAATTTTCTTTTTGGAATGGGGGTATGGGTTTTGTTAAAATTTAAGAATGAAATTGGGTTTGGTGAAAAGATCATTATTAGCACAAAAATTTTGCCCATTTTGAAGCTAATATTGTTAAATGTAATTGTACTTAAACAAAAATTGGTTAAACTATTATGTTCAAATATGAGCTATTTTTGGTCAAAACACATGAACCGGCATCAACATTGGGGGGGGGGGGGATATCGTATTGACCATCCCCCCTAAAGAATCAAAATATTGGGGGGGGGGGGATATATCCCCCCATCCCCCCGGATTTACGCCTATGAGGGGACCTTACTGTTAGCAAGGTGCAGGCCACAAGGGGTCCCTGTAGCATGGTGAAGTCTACATGTTGTTTTTCTGATAGTCAGAGTAACCGATGGAACGCATTGAACAGTTTCAATACTCACTCTCTAAATGTACTCGACTCAAAACTTCAGCTCTCAAAAGAGTGAATTCTTTGTAAACCACTCCCAAAGATGAATGTTATTTTTCACGTCCAAACCCACTCAAAAGAGTGATTCCACTCTTGGTACGGAGCTCATAGGAACACTTTTCAGAGCCATCAGCTCATCGAACAGTGGAATTTCACTCTTTTGAGTGGTTTTTCACTCTTTTGTAGAGGGTTGGTCGACATTTCATCTTTTTCATAGCTGGCTATACAATAGTAGCACTCTTTTTGAGAGTGAGTTTTCACTCTTAGTGCATTAAGAGCCAAGTCTGATACCTGTGTGCTATAAAATACCTAAAACAAAGACCTATAACCACAGACCTAAGACTATAAAATAAGACCTATAAAACTCAGACCCATAAAACAGATTTAGATGTAAAGCAAAGACATTAAAAATTTCAAGGTACCATGTTTTGTAGAGGATTGTGCCGCAATGCCTATAAAGTTACTAAACTAGAAAAATCCTCTTTTCTACTCTTTTACGAATTAAACCCTTCATACTAGATTACAGTTTATTCCGTTTATAGGACCAATTCGAACGTAGTGACTCTAGTAAAAATACTCCCACAATGTAAAAAAAACACCCACAATGTAAAAAAATACTCTCAGAATTCTCTCTTGTAAGTTCACACACGCACACACCACATACACACACACACACACACACCCACAACACACACAACTATATAGCAAACACAAAACATGGTACATTGAAATTTTAAGTCTTTGCTATACATCCTAATCTGTTTTATGGGTTTTGTGTTTTAGGTCTTAGTTTTATAGGTCTTAGCCTTAGTCTTAGTTTTAAAGGTCTTAGTTTTTTAGGTCTTAGTTTTATAGGTCTTAGGTTTTTGTTTTATAGGTCTTAGGTCTTTGTTTTATAGGTCTTAGAGTCTTTGTTTTATAGGTCCTTAGGGTCTTTGTTTTTACTAGGTCTAGGTCTTTGTTTTATAGGTCTTAGTCTTTGTTTATAGGTCTTAGGTCTTTGTTTTTACACACCCGATACTGTGGTCCGGTTCTGTAAAAAAAATACAACAATTACATACCATATCGCCTAAACCCTATATCTCTTGAGGTTAGCCCCGAAAGTTTAAAATCCCGGACTGTATACCGTAAGTCTCTCATGCAGTACCAATTTAGATTCGGCTTTCGCAGTCTGTGGACATAGACTACACCGTTGGAAAATTCAAAGGCTTATAACCCCCCGCACCTCAGACCCCCCGAGATCAAAGTGAGATCCGTACCGAATACATTAAGCCTTTTATTGTCGGCCTTTTTGAACTAAAAAAACATGTTTTTGTTATAAGGGAAGGAGCGCCATAGGTGCTTTAGGCTTGATTGGTGTTTTGGGGCCTTGTACCCCCGGGGTCCTTTTTATGGGTTTTGGGAGTGGTTTGATTCATTCCGGGAGTCACCCAAACATTGCCATGCCATTTTGTTTTTTTTTCACAGAGAGTCCCTATCGGCTAGAAAAAGTTTCGGGACGGATCTAAATGTGTTTTAACCCCCTCCTCGAACCGGAAGTGGGCGAAATTCGGGTCTCTTTTCTCCCGGGGGGGTGGCACCTTGGTATTCAAAGTGGATATGATGCGGGAACAAGAAAACGCGTAAAAAGGTGTATTTTTTTCCCAACATGGATCGTACCGCTTACTCCGTTTTACAGGGTGTCAAAAACCGGAAAATATGGAAACAAGGGTATGTTTTTTTCTTAACCCTGATTGTGATGTTATATCTCATTAGCAGGGATCAAAATCATCCAAAATATGTAATCGGAACTTGGGTAGTAAAGCAAGCCAAGATAATAAAGGGTATATTAACTATTCAATGCACTGCGTACTTGTTTTAAGGTATCATAATCAGATAAAAATACTTGTTTATGGTATGTTTTAGCTTGTTTTTTAGTCGGAAAATACGTCTTTTTGGGGTCATTTTGAAAGTCCATGTTCACTCATCATATCCACCCTTTGAATCCGAGTGCCCCCCCCCGGGTCTTTGTAAGGAGTCTGGTATTTTTTTCCTTGGGTTTTGGTTGGCCAGCGGGACCATTTGGGGTTGCGGGAAAGGTGGGGACCTCTGCCCTGGTTAGGAGCGCGAGGCCCAGACGCTCATCTCAAGTGCAGGCTCTAGCGACCCTTTGAACCCCCTTCCCCGAGGACGTAACCAGAGCACTACTAAGAAAGGAGTCCGAGAGTGAAGAGGGAGAGGTCCCCACCCCGCCGAACCCAAATCAGGGCCCCTTGGGTCAGTCAAAACCCAGAAAAAAGACCCGAATTTACCCACTTCCGGTTCGAGGGGGGTCAAAAACACATTAGATCCGTTCCAAAACTTTTCTAGCCGAAAGGGAGAGACTCGGTGAAAAAAATTCAAACGATGTGGCAATTGTCCCAATTTTTGAGTAGGCAAAACACCATTTAAGCATAAAATTACCTATGGCTCCATCCCTTATAACACCACATGTTTTTTAGTCCAGACCCTACCATAAAGGCTTAATGTATAAAAACAGAGACCCATAGCATTTCAATTTTTAACAAAACACCTTGGTTTCCGAGGTTATATTTTTGGGGGTGTTTGTTTTATAGGTCTTAGTTAAGTTTTATAGGTCTTAGTTTTATAGGTCTTAGTTTTATAGGTCTTATTTTTATAGGTCTTATTTTTTACTAGGTCTTAGTTTTGTTTTATAAAGGTCTTAGTCTTGTTTTATAGGTCTTAGATTTATAGGTCTTAGGTCTTGTTTTATAGGTCTTAGGTCTTTGTTTTATAGGTTCTTAGTCTTTTTTTTATAGGTCTTAGTCTTTGTTTTATACACACTCTATACTGTGTCCCAGGTTTCTTAAAAAAAATACAAAATTACATACAGATAGCTAATCCCTATAATCTCTTTGGGTTAGCCCCGAAATTTTAAATCCCGGACTGATAACGTAAAGTCATCTCATCAGACCATTTAGATGTCGTCTTTCTCAGTCTAGTGACCTAGACGACCCGGTGGAACATCCAAAGCGTACCCCCCGCACCTCAGACCCCACAAGAGATCAAATGAGAATCCGTACCGAGACCATTAAGACGCTTTATTGGTAGCCGTTTTGACTACAACATTGTTTTTGTTATAAGGAAGGCTCGCCATAGGTGCTTTAGGCTTTATTGGTGTTTTGCGCCTTGTACCGACCCCCTGCGTGTCCTTTTTTATGGGTTTTGGGAGTGGTTTGATTTCATTTTCCTGGGATTCACCCCAAACTAGAGGGCCCATGCCATTTTGTTTTTTTTTTCAGAAACAGAGAGTCCTCCTATCGCCTACAAATTTTCGGGACGGATCTACCTGTGTTTTTAAGCCCCCTCCTCGAACCGGAAAGTGGGCGAAATTCGGGTCTTTTTTTTTCCTCGGGGGGGGGGGGGGCCAACTTGTATTCAAAGGTGGATGGAATGCGTGAACAAGAAAAACGCGTAAAAGTGGTGTATTTTTTTCCAACAGGCGAAGTACGCGCGTACATCGTTTAGGGGTGTCAAAACAGGAAAATATGGCGAAAAACGGGTATTTTTTTTTAACCCTGACATTGTCATGTTATAGTCTCATTACAGCAGGGATCAAAATCATCCACAGATTGTAATCGGAACCTGGGAAGTAAAGCAAAGCAAGAATATAAAGGGTATATTAACTATTCAATTCCTGCGTACTTGTTTACAGGTCTATAATCAATAAAATACTTTGTTTAGGGTATGTTTTAGCTTGTTTTTATCGGGAAAATACGTGTTTAGGGTGCTTTTTGGAAAGTCCTTTCACGCCTCATATCCACATTTGAATACGAGTATACACCCCCGGGTCTTTGTAAGGATTCTGGTATTTTTTCTGGGTTTTGGGTGGCCCAGGACCCTTTTGGGTTCGGAAAGGTGGGGACCTCTCCCCTGGTATAGAAGCCGCGAGGCCCCAGACTCTCATCATCAAGTTGCAGGCATCTAGCGACCCCTTTGACCCCCTTCCCCGAGGACGTAACCAGATCACCCCTAGAAAGGGAGTCCGAGAAAGAGTAGGGAGAGGTCCCCACCCCGCCCAAATAGGGCCTCCTGGGTCAGTCAAAACCCAGAAAAAATACCCGACTTTTTGACCCACTTCCGGTTCTAGGAGGGGTCAAAAACACATTGAGATCCGTCCAAAACTTTCTCGCGAAAGGAGAGACCGTAAAAACATCCAAACTATTGCATGGTCCCAAATTTTGAAGTAGGGGCAAAACACCATAAAGCCCTAAAGTACCTATGCCGCCCATCCCTTATACAAAAACATGTTTTTGTTTTTTTAGTCAGAAAAAAACATCCTACCAGAAAGGCTTAATGTCTATAAATCAGAGACCCATGCATATTCATTTTTAACAAAACCCTCTGTTCCGAGTGTTAATATTTTGGGGGACAGCCTGTATGTTGAAAACCAGAGCGGTCACCGCCCGAGTGGATTCGTGGCACCTGTGGTTTTGTTGGGTTGTGACATGGTGGTCCCTTTGAACCGTTTTTGGGATGACCCTGAAGGAATGACTAATTGGTAACTGATGACAATGAAATTAAAGAATGTCCTTTATTTTGGTAATGAGGAATGGTCTGGTATTTCTTGTATATGGTAAATGATCAATTAATAGACTAACCTTTTAACCTGCCCTGACCCATGAAACTGATTAAAATGTGTGATGAAATTGATAGCTGGCTTTATGCATATTTACACCGCTATTGTATTTTTTTTATTTTGAATATATATATATTATATATATATAGTATATCATCTTATATAATATTTTTCTTTTTCCATTTTCTGATTAAAATTATGCCTTTAACACTGCCCCGGCACCCATATGGGAGCTATGATTAACAATTCCTTGGCCCAGGGCAGCCATTTTAAAATGGATTTTAATAGCTACACATGTTGTCTACGGATAATAATTTTCCCAAATGGTTGATATTTTTGTTGTCAAATAATATTATATCACTAAGACAAATTTGTATTTGAATAAATGACAGTCAAAAAATATGTCGCGTGCATTGGATCGCTAGTGTCATCTGCCGTCGCGGTTAGTGAATGGGTCGAAGGTACATGATTCACCAAGGTGACATTAGTTCAACCAAGGTGACCTGAGTTTCACCAAGGTTTACATGAGGTCACCAAGGTGACATAGGTCACCCCCCAAGGCGTGGGGTCACATGAGGTCACAGAAGATCAAACAGGGTCCAAAGGCTGACCCAAAACCTGCTCCCAACGCACCCACTCCTGACCCCCCGCCCCCCTGTCGCACCCCACCCCCCCTCCACCGCACTTTTTTGAATGGGGCCAAAGGTCTGTGAGTCACCAAAGTCACATGGGTCACCACGGTCGACGTGTATGTACATGATGATCACCAAGTCACATGGGGTCACCCAGGTCACGTGGGTCACCAAGTCACCCACCTGATCCCATATCCCACCCCTCCCTGACGCCACCCCACCACTACCCCACCCGGACCCCCAACACCCCCACCCTGCCCCTCCATATGAGTCACACACAAGATGTATGGTATAGTATTTTTTCATGTATCAAGGAATTTTGTCATATCCATGTACCGTTTTTAGCGATACAGCAATTATGCATATTTAATTAGCTCACTTTGCATACCTAGCCGCATATATCCAGGAACTTTACAATGGCAAAGAAGATGCACACCAGAATGGGTTTTTGCGAAGTTAAGGAATTTTACATGTCCCGATGTACCATTTAAAACATAACGCGATTACGCGATTTTTGGCATATTACCTAGCTCATGCATATTAATTTGCCCGACATATGCCAACATCTAATCAGGTCGAGAACTCTTTAACCCGCTTCCTTCCACAATTTACTCATTCTACGCCTACGGAACCCCAGATACTTGCCACAAGCCTTGCGGGAAAGGGTTTACATTTTGACCGGCCAAGGTCAGTGAGGTGCACCAAGGCACATGAGTTCCCCCAACTAGTCACCCCACCCAGCCCCCTCCTTTCTACCAAGTTCATCATCGTGCCGGGTATCCCTTACGAACTCATGGAAACGTGAAACTCCAATTTGTTGCTTGCCCCCAACCATGACAACGTATAAAATTAGAATCCCAAATCACAGTGCATGCGATCACGATGTCGCTGATACTCAATCAAATGAATCGTGCTAGTCTGGCGCCTACGGGGGCATATATTATATCACAGCGATTTTATGTTCAAATGGCTAAATCACTGCCTCTAAAATCGCTCCGGCTTCACTAAGCTCCAACTATAATGGTCTTGAAAAAGACGGTTTATTGCAGTCATTTTCGTCACTTCGGCCACACGACGCCATTTTTTTCTGCATCAGAATTCACGTTTCTCTTCTATGTTTTAGAGCTATTTACGCAAAACAGGCGCATCACTTTTTTGGACTGCTACACTGCCCCTCTATGCCACTGATTTTCAAAGTTAACTAGCATCATATGACTAGGTTCATTTAGGGGGGGTTTTGGACATCAGGAATTCCTAAATTTTATAAAAAAAAACACCACGGCTCTTCCATTGACTTACGTTAAACCCTCTTATGCTAACCGATGGATTGCAAGAGGTATAGGCGCTCTTGGGGAAGGGAGAGAGAGTAACGGTTGATATCCTGAATCTACTGGGAAATAATCCAATTTCTTAGAAAGAAAGAACACGCCTTATTTGGTTAAGAACACACAATATTTGGTATAAGAAAAACATATATGGATTATGGGCATTCTGGCTAATTTATCACTCAAAATATGGTTTGAAAAATTTTTTTTTTTATTAATCGCTTAGGGTGTCCCTGGGTTTCAAGTGAAGTGTGGTGGCGCGTGAGCCAACATCGAGCCTGACCAGGAGGTATTTACTTAAATAGCGAAAATGTGTCTACCAGCAGAATTGTGTCTCCAGCTGAAGCTCGAGCGTTTGAAGGGATTCGCGGAACGTTCGTTACACGAATCCAAAAAAGCTTTCAAAAAATCATCACATGCACGTTTCTTATTTTTTTCTTTCTTTATTCGTATGAGAGAAAAAAGTTGTAACATTTTTGCCACAAAGGAAAAAAACAATCGGGGGAGTTACCTCATTAAAAAATCAATTAGGGCTTTGTTTTTATTATATTCTGCAACAAACTGACATTCACCAATTTCCATACATGTAAGCTATGTAAGGGTTTAAGGTTACACACAGACAAAGACAAAGTAGTTTTTACAAAAATTACCATAAATCAACCCCAAGGTGGATTATTCATCAACCTTCATATCTTCTTTTATTAGATAAAATCTTAGTAATTTCCGACAGGATATAAAACATAAATAAGGGAAATACCAATAAAAATTAAAATTTTTATACCCTGTAAAGAAATTTTTAACTATGGATTCAAAATACAACAAAAAGATCATGAAATTTAAAGCAAAAATAGCACTTTCTTAGGCTGCCCACAATTTAAACAAAAAATTAAAATGAGACAATTTGTAGTTGTATTGGTAATTGGTTAGAGTAAACTATTACCTATGAATGTAAGGTTGAAATTCTGTGTTGCAAAGTACGTATTTGTCATAAAATACTGGTCAATGGACGCTTTTCTGGAAACATCTTTCCCATATCAAATAGCCAGGAGGAAATAGCGCCATGCTACGTGTCACACTTCATTAGCTTTGCTGTTCATTCATGTAATACAAGTAAAAGCATGTTCGTGAAGTGGGCGCTATTTCATAATGGGCAAACAAAAATTTGGCGTTCCAGACCACATTGAACTAAATTACAATTGGGAAGCCGAATTCCAATTAGAAAATTGCTTTTTTGTTGACAAATATCTATTTTGAGCTTAACATCCCACAGGGATGGTTTGCTAGACAATACCAACACAGCTGTCACAAAAAGTGCAAAAAATTGAAAATTGTGTGTGAACTCTTCAAAAGTACTACAACTGCTTGAATATATTCACATCAGTTCCTGTACAAAAACAATGTAAATAATTTGATTTCATATTATACCAGAATCTCAGTTGCATAATATAAGGCAGCATTAATTTATTTCAGAAATATGATGTATGGAAAAAACTGCCGGCGCTGCATTTGAGTTCATACGATCTAAACATGCTAAACAATCTATTCCAGTGTTCCTATCCACTGATAGTGTACATTACAGTCAAATGTACTCACCACTGTAACAGTTTAGTGAGGTAAACT